>VZTZ01034148.1:317167-338204 GCA_013400955.1 Drymodes brunneopygia
TCTGGTGACTCGGAGCCACGGTGCCTCCTCAGCACGGCCTCACGCTTCTCTGAAGGGCGTTCGGGGTCTCAGGTGTAGCCGGGTGGGTGGTGCCCGCCTGCTCCCCTGTGCGACCCTGAGAGCCCCGTGTCTCAGGGCTGGTCCGGCTCCTTTTGTCCGTCGCGGCGGTGTTTGGGTCAGCGTAGACCCGCACACGGCTCCGTCAGAGCTAAACTGTGCCCGAGGTGCGGCAGGGACCACCTCTGCCTCGTTTGAAGGTTTGGGATACTCTCTGTCATTAACAGCAGTAGGCGATTTAAAAGATCTGGAGTGCAGAACAGAATTATCCTGACAAAGGTAATTAACATTTGTGAGAGGGAAATATAGGGAGGAAGTCTCGGCAGACTGAGAGAAGGAGAAAGCGCAGCTGATGAGTGCCTTGCTGCCCTGTCGGTGTGATAACGGCTGCAAGCTGCCCGGGAGTCATCCAGGGGCTGTGACTGATAACCAGGGCTTCGTTAACCTGGCTGTGCTGTGTGTATGCGAAATGTAGGCATTTCACAGCCTTACGGTGTGTAGTTATAAGCTGGGACAGCCTGATGGAAAAGTCGATAACCTGGAGCCTCCCCTCACCTGCCCAGGGGTTGTTACATCTCGGTGTGTGTGAAATCGGGAATGATCCTTTGCCTGACAGGAGCAGGGAGAGCTCTTAGGATTATGTTGGGACAAAATGTGAAATGGAGAGAGAAAAGCAGAGATGTCTCTGCTCTTGACATAGTTCATTTCTTGGTCACAGAGAAAGACTTCAGATCTTGTTTAAGGAAGGGCATGCAGGTGAAGTGTGGTGGGAAGAGATCCTTTCAGTGAGCACGGAGCGGGAGACCCGGCTCACACAGTGCCCTCCTGCAGGTGCTGTTGGCAGCTGCCGTGTGCACAAAGGCGGGGAAGGCCATCGTGTCCCGGCAGTTCGTGGAGATGACTCGCACCCGCATCGAGGGGCTGCTGGCGGCGTTCCCAAAGCTGATGAACACAGGGAAGCAGCACACGTTTGTGGAGACGGAGAGCGTGCGGTATGTCTACCAGCCCATGGAGAAGCTCTACATGGTGCTGATTACCACCAAGAACAGCAACATCCTGGAAGACCTGGAAACACTCCGACTCTTCTCTAGAGTGGTAAGGACTTGTCACTCGGTGACGTGCCTATAGCCCAGAGTGGTGCTGTTGTGAGGGATCTGTTTCTGAGCTGGTGCAGGAGCACTACATGCCTCCACTTGGTACATCTGTGTTCTGAGCTTCCCTTCCTGACTGGACAGAAAGCTCTGAACTTTTAGTGGTAGTTTTGAACTCTACATTAAAAAAATCAACTGTTGTACTTCAGCTGGTGAGACCAAAGGGCTGACTGTAATTTAGCATTAAATATTCTTAGTACACTGTGTGGCTGTTACGAGTGCAGCAAGTTTGTACCTTTACACAACCAAAGGGTTTTCAGGAAATTCACTGACCCCAGCATGCAGTTGGGTTCCTTTGAGTTAGTGTTATGAGGAAGCTGAGACGTTCTATAAGCATTTTAGTGTAGAAAAACTAATAATGGGAAAACTTCATCTTGTTTATTGACGATGTAATGGTGCAAAGACCAGTGTGAAGGTGTGCCGGGCTTGGGAGGGTCTGGCACAGTTGTGACCTCTGGGATGGTAGAAAGAAAGTGTTCACATAGTACTAAAATGTTCTCCCCTTCTAGATCCCTGAATATTGTCGAGCTCTGGAAGAGAATGAGATCTCTGAACACTGCTTCGACCTCATCTTTGCCTTTGATGAAATTGTTGCCCTGGGCTACCGAGAGAATGTAAATCTGGCACAAATTCGGACCTTCACTGAGATGGACTCACATGAGGAGAAGGTGTTTCGGGCAGTCAGAGAGGTGAGCAGGGACACCTACAATCCTGACACAAGGTGCCCTATCTGGGAAACACCACTTCTGCTATACAGAGGTGTTCCTCCACTTTGGTGGGGCCATGCAATTATTTAGCTTTTCTTTGGGCTAAATGCCCGTGTCTTGTTTCTATTTTCTTGGCCAGGGGTTTGTGGGCAACTGCACTTATATCCTGAGCAGGGCAGGGGTGAGGTTGCAAAGCTCCATCAGCCTCTTACCTTCTTCTTCAGACGCAGGAACGCGAAGCGAAAGCTGAGATGCGCCGCAAAGCGAAGGAGTTGCAGCAGGCCAGGAGGGATGCAGAGAGACACGGCAAGAAGGCACCAGGGTTCGGGGGCTTTGGCAGCTCGGCCGTGTCCGGGGGTGTGACAGCGATGATCACAGAGACCATCATTGAGACCGAGAAGCCCAAAGTGGCACCAGCGCCAGCCAGGTAGGGGGGACAGCAGGTGGCAGATGTTGGAGTCAGCATTGGCTGAAACCACGTGCCCAGAGGATCTAACATGAGTTCCTCATCTGTGTACATATTGAGGAGCATTTGTGCCACATACCACAGTAGTGCCCCATAGTCTCTCTGGATTCTTGGATGAACAGTGGGCTTTCATTTTGTGTAAGAAAAAGAGGTCCCAGCTCTTAGTAATACATGGAACCATATCCAAATCTAAATTATAACTTGGCATCCTAGACATAAGATGATCAGTTCCATGCGTGTTCTTCCTCAGAAAGGCTGCCAAGTTGAATGCTGTGTTGTTGGGATGGTCAAGTTCGAGCATTTGAAGATAACCAGGAAGGGGGAACCCGTTGCTGTCAGCTGACTTGGAGATTATTACACCTTTTATTTAGGCCTTCAGGTCCCAGTAAAGCCTTGAAACTCGGCGCTAAAGGGAAGGAGGTGGACAACTTCGTGGACAAGCTGAAATCGGAAGGAGAAAATATCATGACTTCTGTAGGCAAGCGCTCTGCAGAAGCAGCCAAAGTTCTCACTCCTCCCATTAACATGGAGAGGTGAGTGCTGCCCTTGCTTTGGAAGCAGTCTCCTCTCAGCTCTCCCTGTGTGTGGCCTTGGGAGAGAGCTTTCCTGCTCTTCTTCGGCTTTTTCCTGTGTTTGCTTATCTTGTAATAAAAGTTGGGGAAAATCTGGGAAAGCATGTCAGCAAAAAAGCAGATAGCTAGTTTGGTTAGGCATCCTCTTAACTGAAATGGGTTATCCATCTGTTGTTGAGCTGAGGTTGGGAATTTTCCTGTACTTTTTTCTCTGTGCCATTTTCCCTGTTTCCCAGCCTTGTTGCTGCTCAGGATAGAGGCATTCACGGTTCATTTTACATGCAGCAATTCAGGGCTTTTAGTGCCCTGAGCCACGCTGCGGCCTGTCAGAGGAGATTTGAGTGACTGGCATGTCAAGATGCTGCATCACTGCTGTTTAACTGGACTCCCATCCCTTGCTGACCCATATGCATGGATCCTCCTGCCCCTGAGTTCACTGTCAGAGCAGTATTAGCCCCCACTAAAGTACCAGCCTTGCTGTTGTTTGTGAGCTCCTGCTCAGTGCACACAGCCTGTCCTTGCTGAGCCGTGATCTCTCTGCTGTCTGGGAGATACCAAGTGTAGGACTTGAGCTTTTTCCTCTGTTTGTCTAGCGTACACATGAAAATAGAGGAGAAAATCTCCTTGACTTGTGGCCGTGATGGAGGGTTGCAGAACATGGAGCTTCATGGCATGATCATGCTGCACATCTCTGATGAAAAGTTTGCACGAATTCGCCTGCATGTAGAAAATGAAGACAAGAGGGGAGTGCAGCTACAGGTAAAGCCTGTTTGGAGTCCCATGCTGTTGAACATGCTTTTGCTGCTTTCCAGGGGAAAAATGTTGGAAATACTGGCGTATGTTACTGTCCTGTGTTCTTGTCCAAGCCTTCTCAGCAAATGCATTGGGAGTGGGAGTAGGAGGTGCAGGTATTAGCAGTTAGCACTTATCTGCACTTAGCAGAAGTGCAGGGCCAGTCATGCTCAAGGGATTGAAGTTCACTAGAGAAATGCAATCTTGGTCGCCATCCTGCCATCAGAGCCTTGTCTGCCCAGAGGTGCACCTTGGCATGCCAGGTGACCTCAGTTGGACTTTGCAGTAGCTTGGTGTGTTGCTCAGTGCCTGTTTGTGTGATGTCAGCTGCAGCTGCGGAGTGGAAATGGGATAACAAACTTCCTGTGCCAATGGGGAATAAATTTATTCTCTCAGAAGCTGTTTCTTTCTGAGGTTGCTTGTTCTTTCACTGCTGTATGTGGGATGATAGCTGGAGCACTTGATCACAGTCAGCAGTAGCAGCTCAGAAGGTTCTTAAGAGATTTGTCCTTCCCTGTCTTTGTGTGACCTTACTGATCGCTGGAGGTGGTGCTGCTTTGACACACTCTGGCTCATTCCTAGCTAGGCACTTGTTTGTACATCATCACTGTCTGCAATTCCACTTCCTTCCAGTGCATCCCATGAGCAGGTTGCTAACAGCACTCCACAGGCAGTGCTTCAGGTGGAAGATGAGACCAAACCCTTTACTGACTCCTGTCTTTCTAGTGTAACTTGAACAGTGACTTGCAAAAATCCTCTGCTTCTAAAAAGCTGCTCACACTTGAGGTTGTGAGGAGAGTGTTTACATGGAGTTTGGCCACTGACACATGTTGCTGAGGGGAGACAGAAGTGTTATGGTTTCAGGCTGTTTTTCCCAACAGCATTAGATTGATTTTTCTTGATATGTCTGCTGTAAACATTCATGGTGGTATTTGACTTATATAGTTGTTCCATAGATATCAGCCTGCATCGCTAGAGTCTCTAGTGCAGTAGCATGTAAGAAGGACAGTGGTGGGGATCCTTCTTGTCAGATTAACATTTCCTGGAAGGAATCCCAGGTTGATAAGCAGTTGTGCTCCAGATGGGCTTCTGAGCCAGGAGGAAACCTGATGTGTGTTTTGTCAAAGCAAACACTCTGGAATGTGTTGGCCCATCCTGGTAGAACCTGCATTACCTATGGTTCTGTCCTTGGGCTTAGACCTACAATCTGGGCATGTGTTCCTCTTACAGACTCACCCAAATGTGGACAAGAAGCTCTTCACTACAGAGTCACAGATCGGTTTGAAGAACCCAGAGAAGTCATTCCCTATTAACAGTGACGTGGGCGTGCTGAAGTGGAGGTTGCAGACCACAGAAGAGTCCTTCATTCCATTGACAAGTGAGTGCAAGTCTTGGGACTCAGGCAGAAGCAGCCATGATTGTCCATGAGCTGCTGGAGCTACCTTGCAGCAGCTGGGCTGCCTGGAGCTTGGCATGTTGTGAGACGTTGGAGATACTGTGTATGTCCATCGGACAGTGCCTGTCCTTGGCAGTGTGTGTTTTCTCTAACACCTCAAGGAAAATAGAGAGCTTTTCTTTAAGTCAGCTTGAGGGTGACTGCTGGACGTTTTGAAGTGCATCATCTTGTGAAAGCCTGTTCCACATGAAAGGCCTACATGATTCACATACTGTCTCTGTTTTCTCAGTTAACTGCTGGCCATCAGAGAGTGGGAACAGTTGTGATGTTAACATTGAATATGAGTTGCAAGAGGAGAGCCTAGAGCTGAATGATGTGATCATCACCATCCCCTTGCCGTAAGTAATGCTCCTTATCTGCACAGCACTAATGAGTCCCATCACCTCCTTCCCCTCCCTGTTTTGTGGATTTGGCCAATCCAACAGGTGTTAGAGGCATTTCCTTAGCTCTGTGCAGGGAAGTTATTGACACTTCTCATTGCCTGCTCTAGGTCTGGCGTTGGTGCCCCAGTGATTGGGGAGATTGATGGTGAGTATCGCCACGACAGCCGGAGAAACCTCCTTGAGTGGTGCCTGCCGGTGATAGATGCCAAAAACAAGAGTGGTAGCCTGGAGTTCAGCATAGCAGGGCAGCCAAACGACTTCTTCCCGGTGCAGGTCTCCTTCGTCTCCAAAAAGAACTACTGCAACATACAGGTATGGTCACTGCTGATGCTCTGCAGGTGGGATGTCACCCTTGCCTCAGTCCCTGCCTGGCTGACACTGGCCATGCTGTCCCACTGGCCATGGCTAAAGGGTTGGCATTAACCTGCCTCTGAGATAGCTGGATTCGGGAGTGCACTGGCAGCTGACACTTCATGGAGTTTGCTTGAAGTTTCAGTTGTGTCTTCAAGTCTCTGAGTAATCATTAATTCCCCTCAGACTTTGTTGGAAAATTCATCAGCCTTGTAGCCAAAATACTGCTTGGCATACAGCTGTCTGTCTCCACTGAAGCATAGCTGGTGGCTGTCACTTTGCTCCTCAGCAGAGACAGTTACCACAGAAAATCACTCCCCTCTTTCAGGTTTCCTGGGAACAAAGATCTTTGTTTCAGGGCTGAGTTGTGGTTTAAAGTCACCAGGTCGGTTGTGCTCTCGTGGCCATCACGGCGTTGGGAAGAATGGCATCGCTGCAGTAGGGAGTGATGTTCAATGCTGAGCTAATGTTGCCTGTTGTCTCCACAGGTTACCAAAGTGACCCAGGTAGACGGGAACAGCCCTGTAAGGTTTTCCACTGAAACCACCTTCCTGGTGGACAAGTACGAAATCCTGTAATGCCAGATGTGGTGACGCGCAATGGAAGAAATTTTTAAATTAAAAAAAAAATGAGGCCGACGTTTATTCTGAATGTTGGGAACGCCACAGCCCCCTCTGCTAAGACGCGTGGCTCTGTCTGCCATCTGCAGTGTTCCTGGGTCACAGACATTTTTTGCAGAGAAGTGACGTGCTCATGGGGGGAAAGGCCACAAATTTCTTTGGCAGATTTTTACCGACTGGCAAAAAAGCAAGATCTCCGCAAAGAGCCTGATTTTGACATGCCCCACCCCGCCCTGAGATGCTCAGAGCTCAGCCCAGAGCCGACCAGACATCAATTCTCTTCTCTCCTGAAGCATCACGTGCTGTTCTGTTGTTGGTGCTGCCATTTTAATTTCTCCTTGGCCTCTGGTTCTCATGCGTGGGGCCACCTGCTGGTCCTGACCCTTCCATCTGGTGGAAGCTGAGCAAATTGACCTTGGCCTCAAAGGTGGGGGGGGTCATGGCAGGGGCACGGGGTGGGGAAGAGGGACCTGGGGCTTCACTCCTATTGCCCCACACAGTCACTGTTCCACCAGCTCTGCTGTGTGGCAGTGGTCCAGCTCCACACTGGAGCTGGTTCCTGCTGCAGCGGGGAGAGCGTCCAAAGGGGGACTGTGTCCTCACTGTCTTCCACAGCTGTTCTCAGGCCAGGCTTTAGAGGAAGCTTAGTTAGGTTAGAACCAGCTGTGTATTCTTTGCAAGGCCGTTTTGGTGTCTGGGGAGGCTGAGGGCTTTGCCTGCCTGGGTGAAAAGAGCTGTGGAGCCTGGTTGACTTACTTGGCCTGCGTGTCAGCATCTGTCTCAAGCCAGCGTTGGTTCAGCACTGGCAGGTATGGGAGAAGGAGATGCTGGTTTCCAGGGAGTGTGGGGGCTGATCCGAGCCATTTCTCCTACTGCTGCCTCACTAGCGTTATTTGCCTCATCTCAGAGACCTGTGCTCCCCTCACAACTCATCTCACCTGCATGGCTGGGGCCTGTCATGGGTGTCACCTGCCCCTGAGCACACCTCAGCTGTGCAGCCAGAGGGTCCGAGTGCAGGTGGAAGGCAGTGGCCCTAAAAGTGCATGTACTGTGCTCCGTGAGAGACAGCCAGCCTGTTACGGGCCCCTGGGGTCCTCTGCCAAAGAAGTTCGTGGTCTCTCCTCTGCTGGCAGCACCTGAGAGGAAATCAACCCTGGTCCTGTCCTGAGAGGGCAAGCCCTCTCCCCTAGCAAAGTAGGCAATGAATCCCATTAACCCAGTCCTGTTCCAGAGCTGCTTGTCTGTATGATTTTTAAAATGGAGTCAAGGTTAGTTCAAGCATCCAAGGAGCTTTTTTTTTTTTTTCCTACATTCATTGGAGGGTGATATTTAAACCGAGCCGAGATCTCCACTTTTTGTAACCCTGTATGATCCTGGCCTAGGGAATAGAGCACATTCCAGTGTACACAGAGAATTCTGAGTCTTTAATCAAATAAAGTACTGTTAAAGGAGCTGGCTGGGGGTCGTGAGATCCTTCCGGAGCCGGGACCGGTCAGCCCTGGCCACGCGGGGGCGGGACGTGGCGACACCGGCTGGGGCGGGGACACGCTGAGGCAGTGGGGGACAGTGGAGCGGCGGCGGAGCCGGGGAAGGGCTGTCGGACCAGGGGAGTGAAGGTGAGCAGCTGCTGGTATGGCATGGGGTGGGACTCTTCCCCCCGTCATTTGTGCCTCAGGCGACCACTGCCCAGGGGAGCCTGTGGGGCTGGGGTCAGCGTGTCCTGTAATGCAGGGACCTCCTCGTGCTTCAGGGGCAGCTTTGGGATGTGGTGGGGGCAAGAGAAAGGGGCTCAGCTGCCTTGGCCCGTGTTGGGACCAAGTGTGGGACATGTTGGGGCTCCCTGCTCCCTAGGGTGCTGTAGGAGGGGTGCAAGGAAGGAGCTGCAGACGGGGAAGTAGGAAAAGCACGGTCAGCCATAAAACCAATCATTGCACAATGTTTTGGTGGTGTGTGGGAGGGCTGGGAGCTGGGTCTGGATCCGGTGGTCCACATCAGTGGTGGGTTTGCTGGTGTGGGAGCCTTGAGAGCAGCTCGGTGTTGGAAGGCAGCCAAAGTTCTCCCATCCCCAAATCCTGCTGCAGCTCGTGGGCAGTCACAGGAGGAGACAGTGCTTGGCCCAAGGCCACCACTGCTGTCTCTGACACCTCTTGGGGAGCCTGGGAACGGTACTGGCCTGGCTGGATTCTGCTCCATGGCTGGACCTTGTTTACTCCAGCTTCCTGCCACGCTCCTGCCACAGCCCCTCCAGCTGCTGTCAGAAAGCCAGAGGAATCTGGCAGTCGCAGAAGGTCCAGCTGCTGTGCTGAAAGGCCACCGTCTCTCCCACTCTTCCAGCTGCCCTGCAAGCCCCCAGCCCTCTTTGAGCACTAGGCAGAGGCTGCAGGGGACAGGTCCCCAGGCTGAGCACCACAGGCAGTAGCAAGGCAGCACAGCCAGGTACTTTTTGGTAACTCCTTGTGCATTGGGGTTTGCTGTGTGCTGCCATGTGTTGGTGCATGTGGGGCAGCAGAGGCAGGCTGCCGTTCAGGGGGATGGAACCACAGGATTGCATGGCAAGGGATCCTTGCTGGCAGACAGAAGGAGGAGAGTGATCAATGCCTGATTTGGAGAAGTGAGGTTCACCCCACCCCTCTTCTAGCAAACAAGGGTGATGGGTTCATGCCAGGGGTTGGATTCAAGGCCCACCCAAACCCATCCTCTCTTGGTCCCCAAGATGTCATCAGTGGGAGTTGCAGATGGTCTTTGCTGAGCCAAACCTCTGGCCTGCAGGTGAGCAATTGTCATTTTGATACGAGAGCATTTTGAGGATCAGCTCTCCATTGTGCAGTCTTGTGAGGGGTCTGCAGCTTATGTCTGTGCTGATGTCCAGAGGCTTGTGCTGATGCTGGGGTCAGTGCTTGAGCTGCAGCAGTGGTTGGGTTTCGGGGCACCGGCCCTTGCAGCTGGCTGGCCTCGGGGAGTGCTGGGTGCAGCAGGCAGGGCTGCACGCCCTCCCCGACCTGAGCACATGGTGAGCACCCACCAGTGTGTGGAGACCCTGAAGCGTGATGCCGGCAGGGCCTCGGCAGCTGTGCTGCGGTGGTGCAGGAACACTTCGAGGGAGCGATGAAATCAGCGGGTGTGGCCAGGATTCCTCGGCTCCCGCCGGAGCCGTCTGGTGGCTAATTTATGGTGGTGTTATTGCCAGGATCACGGCGTTGTCCCAGCAACCACAATGCAGCCCCCACCATGCCTTGCCCGCGTGGGATGGGGCTGGCTGGGTCTCCCCCGCTCAGTTGTCAGCCTCAGGCCAGGAGGCAGTGGCCAGGAGCAGGCTCCTCACTCGCCTCTGACTTCGTGCAGGAGACAGGCTCCCCCTTCCCAGCTGCCAGCGGAAGGGCCGGTTGTTTACCAGGGCAGAGGGTGTGGGAAGGGGTGAGTGCATTAACAGATGGGGGCCAAACAGGCAGCCAAGTTGGCTGAAGGCTGCGATGCTCCACTGTGTGCACCCATTAGCTCGGCCACTCAGGCTTCCTTCTGTGACTCATCTAGCCAGCCACAAGTGGGGATGAGAGGCCAAGCAAGGGGGTGCCATGCATCTGCCTCTGCTGTTGCTTCATCCCAGCATGGCTGACACTGCATGGCATTGCCTGCCAGTCTGTGTTCCTTCACGAGCACGAGCTGAATGCCCATGCCCTGGCTGTGGCACACAGTGTGGCCCTGGTGTCTGCTAGTACCTGATGTGGGGTGAGTCAGGATGTGCTGTGCCCAGCTGGGGTCTGGGTGGGCAACAGCAGGTCAGGCAGGAGTGGACCCCCAGAGCACCTCTGCCCACGTGGGCTTGGGGCAGGCAGGCAAATTGCAGCCTGCGGGCAGTGGGATGCAGGGGCTCCCTGGGAGCACGGTGAGGCAGCGTGCCTGCGTGCAGCCTGCACTGTATTTGCAGGGCCCCTGCATCGGTGGGGCTGGGCATCCTCCCAGGTGATGCTTTTGGCTGTGCCAGGTGAAGAAAGGGGCTTTTGTCTGCCAGGAGGCCGGGGCTGAGTAGGCAGCCCTGAGCGGTGTGCACGAGGACCGTGGGCTGTTTGGTGGTAACCGAGCCCGACCCCTTGGCATTTGCTGCCTTCACTGCTTCCCACGGCGGGAACAAGCGGCGCGTTCTGCAGGCGGCGGCGGGAGAAGAAAGGCCGCCTTGTCCGTGCTAGCAGTGGGGCGCCGGCTGGGGCGGCCGCGCTCCCGCCCCGCATTCCTACAGCAGAGCCGGCTGGAGAGGGGCTGCATCCCCGGCAGCACGGGCTGGGGTGACGGCAGGCGTTCCCTGTGTGTTGCCGGCAGGTGAGGAGCTTTGATGGAGGGACTGCGGGCACTGGGGGCACTGGGAAGTGGTGGGATGCCAGGGTCACCCTCCAGTTCACGGACAGACAGGGCTGCTTGTGGAGTGTGGGGTGTTTGATGGAGAGTTTGGGCCGCAGGAGGTGGGCAGAATCGGAGACAGTCCGCCAAGTAGCCGGGATGGGGGTTCCCCATGGTTCTCACCAGTACAGCCATGCTGGGAAGGAGTTAACACCGGCACAAGATCCCACCCTAGCCCCGCTCCCTTCCTATGCAGCAGCCTGGCCCCTCCTGGCTTTTCCTCCTTCCTGAACATTGTGACGGGACGTGGGTGTGAGTGAGGGGCAGGGGCTCGGCTGGGCTGCGGGGTCTCCAGATGCTGGGAAGTGCGGCACCCCAGTGCCTGGGGACCATGGGCAGCCTTCCGCGGAGGGTCCCGCTCGGCACCAGGACCAGGTGGCAGGTAAGGGAGAGCAGGGATCCTGCCTCGGCAGCCGGGGAGCACGCGTGAACTGCTTTCGGGGTGCCTTATCTCTATGCCCCCCTGCCCCAGCTGAGCTGTCCCCATCCCACGTGCTGTGGCTGTGGTCCCCACGGAGCCCTTGCTGTGGAGCCAGTCCTGGTGTTGCAGGAGACGCTGGGGCTTCGTCCCAGTCCCGCATCCCACGCCTGGTGTTTTCCAGCGTTTCATTTTTTCCACAGTGTGTAATAGCCGTTCACTCGCCCCCGCAGCTGAGCCCAGTGCCGGCCGAGTGGGGGGAGTCCCTCCGGGAGCTGGCGGGAGAGTGGGCGATGCTGGCGAGAGCTGAGCCCGGGGCTCCTCCTGGCGGCCCCGGGACCGGCGGCCCCTAACGGGGATGGAGCACTTCCTATCTTCGCTGCCCGGGAAGGGTTAAGCCCCAGTCAGCTAGTCCAGGGCGGAAGGGAGGGACGTGGGGAGCAGCAGACGGTAAATTTAGATCCCCGGAGCATCCCGACATGGCGTGAGCGCCGGGTGACGGAAATTGTTCCTCCTCGAGTTGCCTCCCACTCACGCAGAGAATGTGTGGCAGCATGGCTGCTCCATGGGTGGTGGCCCTGCCTGCCGGTCGCAGGCCTGTGGGCCACATGGGCAGGGATATGAAACACTCAGCTGGGCTTGTGCACCATGAGCTGCTGCTGGGCTGTGTGGGAGCAGAGCCGTGTGCCTGGGTGCCAGAGCTGGGCACTGGTGGCATGCACAGGGGTGCCCAGGTGTGCCATGCATGGCAGGCAGGTGTTGCTGGGGACAGCCAGAACCTGTGATTGTGTGTCCTTTTCCACTGGCAGCCATTGGGGTCTGGCTGCCCATAGCTCTTGGCATTTTTCCAACAACACGTCCCCAAAACGGAGCCTGTGTGTAGCTTTCCTTCCGGGACTGTGTCTTGTCCTGATGTCTGACACATGCATGGGTCTCCCTGGGTGGATGGGGATATGTGTCTAGGTAGAACACATGCCTTGGCAGGCAGGGATGCTCACTGGCTTCAGGCAGCTGCTGACATGATGAAGACAGGAGCTCAGGACAGTAATCCTCTTGGTGGCAAATGCTAGTTTGGAATGGGTGGGGTTTATGCTCAGGCTGCTGTCAGGAATGTGCAGGAAAAATACATAAAGGCCATACCCAGTGTGGTCACTCATAGTGCCATTCTCTGTTTCTTGTGGCAGCCCGTGACAAGTACCATCCAACGTCTCCAAGAAGGCACCATGGAGGCATCTGGCAGGAGCCCCACCAGCCCAACCCACAGAGTCCAGACAGTCATCCAGGTGAGCACACAGGATCACAGGATCTCTGCTCTTTGGGAACAGAGGAATCTGGCTGGTAGTCCTCCTCTGCAGCCAGCCCCCCGCTGCCCTCCAGCCTCTCCTCAGTCTCAGCCAATCCTATTACGGGATCGTCAGCAAAGCCCATTGAGCTAAGCGGCTGGCAGCTCGGATCCTCTTAGATGCAGCCCAAGCCCCAGGGATCTCCAGCTCCCTCAGCAGCTTGCCTCTGCTTCCCGGGATAGGCAGCAAAGGCAGGAGAGCTCTCCTCTCCTTGCTGCTGGACAGTCCTGCTGGCATGTGGCTGTGCCTGGGCATTGACCCTGTGGCCATTTTGGAGCAGCTCAGCCAGATGGGCAGTGCAGGGGAGTGGGCTGCAGCTGCGGGAGCTGTGAGCATCCCTCCCTCTCCTCCTACAGAACAGCCCCCTGGACCTGATCGACACGGGCAAGGGGCTGAAAGTGCAGACGGAGAAGCCACATTTGGTGAGCCTGGGCAGCGGTCGGCTCAGCACTGCCATCACACTCCTGCCCCTGGAGGAAGGTGAGTGCCAGGGGGTCTCCATGGGCACGCTGGTGACAGAGACACTGAGATGCCCTCTCTGCTGGCAGGGAGGACCACCATTGGCACGGCTGCGACAGACATCGTCCTGCAGGGCCCCGGGCTGGCCCCCCAGCACTGCTACATCGAGAATGTGCGAGGGACACTCACCCTGCACCCCTGTGGCAACGCCTGTGCCATCGACGGTGTGCCACTCCAGCGGCCCATGCACCTCACCCAAGGTAGGAACAGGTTCACTGGAGCCTTTGCCCATGGATTTGTGCCATTGAGTATTGGGGTGTTTGAGGAGCCATCCAGTAACTGCATACCCCAGCTGGCACACTCCTGGCCTCTGTGCTGTGCGGTGGGAACCTGCCAGGTCGCGGCACAGTTTGAGAGCTGGCTTTGCTGCGTGTATCAAGTGAGGTGGGAAGGGAGAGACTCGGGCGGGCTTTGAAGAACAGCGGAGATGCTGAGCCGATTTTGAGAAGGGACATGACAGAGGAAAACACCTCATGTGTCCTCCCGACGGATGCCTTGCCGGGACACTGCTGGTCTGCCTGCGTGGCTACAGAGCTTCGACCCGGCCGGCCCCCCATGGCCGCTCCCAGGGAGAGTGGACAAAGCCTCAGGCCCTTCCCNCGGTGCTGAGGTGAGTGCGGTGCTGCGATCCACTCGTGTCCGCGCCGGGCGGGGGTTCGCTCCCGTTCCTCCGCGGGTCACAGAGCCACAATGGCCCCGCAGGCGGCGGCGCTGCGGCCCCCCCGCGCCTGCCCCCGTCCCTCCCGGCAAGGGGGGACCCACCCGCGTGGGCGCTGCCGCGGGCGTCCCCGTGGGGGACAATGGGAGCCACGTGGCCGCCGGAGAAGGCTCCGGTGCGACGGCCCGCGGAGTCCTGCCGGGTCCCGCCGCTCCCGTAGTAGGCAGCGAGGGCCATGGTGGGCTGCGGGGTGCGGGCAGGGGTCAGCCGAGCCGCCCATCCTCCTGCCCCCGGGGGCACGACAGAACAGGGACAGCATCTGTGCAAGGCCACAGCGGGATGAACTTCGGGGCTGTCAGGCCGACGCTCGGGGTGCCGTTTGGTGGTTACTCGCTTTGACGGGGGGACCTGTGGCTCCACTGGTGCTGGCACGTGGGGAAGGCACAGGGCAGTGATGCATCTCTCCGGAACAGCCGTTGCCAGGCTGGGCGTCGGCACTGTCGCCTGGCAGGCAGGATGCCCTCGTTGAGCCGGGGCGAGCAGGACTGCGTCCCGCCCTCACGCTCAGGCAGGGGAACCAGGCCCCCAGTACGGTTTATCTGTACTGCCTCTCGCTCACCTTGCTGCGAGCTGGGTTGACGGGTGCTCCAAAAAACACGTCCCCTCCGGCGCGGGATTTTCAGCAGCGGCTGTTGGTACAGAGCGAGCCTCTCCCCAGAGCCCTGGCAGGCGCTTCAAAGTGGGGTGTGTCGGCAGCACCCCGCCTTCTAGCCGCCTGATGCTCCCCGCTGCCAGCACACGCCTCACCTCCCCAGCACCACGGGCAGCAGGTGAACGGACAGCGAGTGGCTCACGGCTCCGCTCCCCTTCCTGAGGTGCCTTCCTCCTCGGGGCTGCTCGGCAGCCTTGCCCCAAGAGGGCTGCTGCTTTGGGCCAAGAAGAGACGTTTTGCAAGCAGGGACAGGAGCTATCTTGTCTGCAGCTGGCAGCCACGCAAGCCCTGGAGTGCCGCCAACTCCCCCGCGGCCCCCGGCGGGGACCCCAGCTGTGCCTGCGCCTGAGATGCGCTGCCGGCAGCTGCCGGGGAGTGACCTGGATTTCAGCCTCCCCCTAAGCCTCTGCTGACAGCAGGAGCCCGCTCCCCTCCCGAGGGCACATCTTAGGGCCAGCAATGCCCGCCTGCTTCCCTGCACTCTCAGGCATCACTCTGATATTGCCAGCTAGGAGCTGAACCCTCTCTCCTCTCTCCCAAGGGTGCACCATCTGCCTGGGCCAGGCCACCTTCCTCCGCTTCAACCATCCGGCTGAGGCCAAGTGGATTAAGAGCATGATCCCAGCGGGGGGAAGAAGCCCAGCAGCTCTCTATGGGCTACCAGCAAGTAGGTGACCCCTCCTTGTCCCAGGTGGGGCAGGACAGATGCTGAGGTGCTCCCTGACCCATGCCATCAGCTTTCCCAATGCCCAGTGCTCTCCCAGCCGTGTCCTGTTGCACTCAGGAGTGGGGCTCACATCCGGCTGCTGTGTGCCATCCATCAGCTCAGCATGGTATAGCAGCAGCACTGCTATTTGTTAATGATTAATATAACCTCAAAGAGGTTGACTGTGGGGGCACTGAGGCATGGCTTTCACTTCTGCCCAGCCTGGCCATGGCAGAGCCATCGCCCGTCAGAGCCCCCCTGACTGCCTGAGAGCGGGTGTTTATGTGCTGGGGTGGCTGTGCTGGGGCCGTGAAGGCCATTTCCCTGGCTGTTGTCCTTCATCCTATGAGCTTATCTTGCTGTGTCTGCCTGTCCGTGGGGTGATGGGCCAGGTGCCAGTACTGTGCCCAGTTCCTGGGGATGTCCAAATCTCCAGCACTGATCCCTGGGCTGGTAGCCCTTATCCCTGCCCCAACCAGCACGCCCTGGCACGGGGAGAGGAGCTTGGCAGCCTTCCCATGCCACGTGTGTGTTGGGAAGGCAGCGTGCCTGCAGCTGGGGGACGGGAGGAGGGACACGGGGAGGTGCTGTGGCTGAGGAGCATCATGCAACCATGCAGCATCCCTTGTGGGCCCTGCATACTCACTCTCTGCCACGCGGGACTGGGTGGGATCACACTGGCAGGGCTGTGGCACATCATTCCCGGCATGAAGGCAGTGCCGGCTGCCGTGGGGGAGCTGCTGGGTGCCAGGGGGTGACGCAGCCCGGGTGGCACGCTGTCCTGGCTGGGCTCCTCGCCTGCTGCGATTCGCTCGTCCCCTGAGTGACAGGCACATCGGTGCTGCGCAGGGAGCACGGGGCAGCCCAGGCAGGGGCACCCTGGCCGGGGTGCAGGGAGGCTGCGGGCGACGTGGTGGTGGGTCCGGACGCGCTGCAGGTCAGGAGCTTTTGGCTGTTGTGTCTCTGACCCCTTGCTGGGAAGCCAGAGTGTGCAGGGGGCAAGTGGTGGGTTGCCAGTGGGTGGTGCAGGCAGCTGCTCTCCAGGGAGTGGAGCTGGGAGCTTCGAGGCAGGGAGGGCGGCTGGGCCGTCCTCTCAGGTTTCTGTCTCCTGGGTGATGGGGCTAGCGGGATTCCAGCCTCCTCCCTGGCCCGGCTCCCCAGCCGGAGTGGGAAGGGGTGGCAGCGGGATGCAGGCAGCTCAGGGTGCAATTGAAGAGGGGCTGCAACCCAGCTCCGACTCTGCAAGGCTGCGTGGAAGAATGATGCCAGGCTACCCTGTAGGACCCAGGCCAGGCACGGGCTGCGGCGGAGTCACACCACACTGATGCCTGCTCCTTTGTTTCCCTCCAGAATCCGAGGCCCTGGCGAATGGTGGCCACCAGCTGTCAGAGCGTGGGTGTCACAGCCACAGCTCCCTTGTCAGCTCCATCGAGAAGGACCTGCAGGACATCATGGACTCTCTGGTGCTGGAGGAGTCAGCATCCCCCGGCATCCAGAAGCCGCCTGCCTGTGGCCGATCCCCCCTGTCCCCTGTGGTGAATGGGGGTGGGCGCTGCCTCCTGTCCCCTCCACCCAGCCCTGGGGCCGCCTCAGGGGGCTCCAGCTATGAGAACTTCTCTCCTCTCTCCTCTCCGGCCAGCAGCAGCAGCTACACCAGCCCCTCACTCAGCAGCCAAGAGCAGGGCCCAGCCGTGCCCCCCCCCCTCCCACTTCGCTCCTCCAGCTACCATCACACTGTGCAGCCACCCACTCTGCCTGCTGGGGGTTCTAGTGAACCTTGGCCAGCTGAGAATCTTGGGGACCACCGGGTGGGCAGCCCCCGGCTGACGCCCAGGGTGGCGCCGCGGCCGCGGGTGGCTCTGCAGGAGCGGCCCCCCAGTCCCTTCCGGGAGCCACGGGACTCGCTGGCCCCCAGCCGGCAGCCCACCGGCAGGGCAGTCCCAGAGACCCGCTTGCAGCCCCCCGAGAGCCCACGGGTGGCCCGGAGGAACATTGAGAGCATGCGGGAGCTGCCTCCCCTGAGTCCCTCCTTGTCACGCCGGGCTGCCAGCCCCCGGGTGGCCCCTGACACCCCTTCCCCACAGCCCCGGCTGGGCAGGGAGGTGCCTGGCAGTCCCCGTGCCAGGCGCAAGGGCCCAGAGGAGTCGAAAGGTGCTGGGGGTCCCTCACCCCCACTGCTGGCAGAGAACCCCACACGCCGTCCCAGTTTCAGTACTTGCCTGAGCCCAACATATGGGCTGGGCTCCCCAGCTGTGCCCTCACCCCGGCAGAGCCCCCGCACCCCCAGGAAGCCTTTGGGGGACCCACGGCTGCTAGCAGGGTCACGGGAGCGCAAGAACAGCATCACTGAGATCAGTGACAACGAGGACGAATTGCTGGAGTACCATCGGCGGCAGCGGCAGGAGCGAGTTCGGGAGCAGGAGATGGAGCGCCTGGTGAGCCTTGGGGCTGGGAGGGGACACATTTAAGTGTGGGACACCCTCTTTGCATCATCATCATTTGCTGCTTTGAAACCTGGCCTTTGCCTCTTGGGGATTTGCCACAGCTGCCAGGCTGCTGGCTTATCCAGGGGGATTACAGCCAGGAGCAGCCATCAGTGCTCAGCAGCTCTGGGAATACAAAGCCCCCAGGTTACAGCAGCCAGTGCAAGCTGGTGGGGCTGGCATGGCCCCAGGGCTGCCGGCCAAAATGGTGGTGCCCCTGCCTTTGCAAAACTCCCCACATCTTGTCCATCCCTGCCAGGGCCCATCTGCTGGTGGAGGTGCCGTGGCTCTGTGGACATTGCATCTATATTTAGGGCTGATGGAGTTTTTATGGAGCTGGCATCTGCCTGGGCGAGGTTTGCTGTGTCTCTGCGGGTCCTGCAGGCCGAGCCGCCGGGGCCGTGTTTGCTCAGCCCTGACTCACGCCTGGCGCAGGCAGCCTGAGTCACTGCCTGGAAATAGCGGAGGCGCTTGGCAGCCGGCACTGCTGCCTGTAATTAGTCTGTCTCAAGCTCCCAGCACATCGCGTGCCTGGCTCTGCTGTGGGGTCGAGCTGGCTGCACTGCACTTTGTAATGTTGCCCACCCATCCCAGCGTGCGGGCCCATATTCTGGTGGCCACCATTGGCCGAGGGTTCTGTCAGTTCCTGCCACAGGATGTGCTGGATCCTTGCTAAGCATTCTCCCTCACAGGAGCGGCAGCGCCTGGAGACCATACTGAACCTCTGTGCTGAGTACACCAGGACAGATGGCACTGAGCCAGGTGACATGCACAGGCTCCTGGCTGGTGACACAGATGCTGGCCAGTGGGTGCCTAGGGGTGCCATGGCTCTGGGCCATGCTGTTGAAGAGCTGCAGCAGAGGGAGAGCCTGGACAGGTCAGATGAGGAGAACCTGAAGGAGGAGTGCAGCAGCACTGAGAGTACCCACCACGAGGTAAGGGGGCAGCTGTGCCGTTTTGCCCCATGCCATGCTGCGCTGTGCCATGCCAATGGGCCCTCCCCACAGCACGAGAAGCTGACAGGCCCCCGGGCCAAGGAGGCACAGCGGCTGGAGGAGGAGCGTGCCAGTGTCCTCGGACGCCTGGACCAGCTGAAGGGCCGTGTCAAGGAGCTGGAGCAGCAGCTGCAGGAGACATCGCGAGAGGTGAGGGGTCAGGGGACACTGCTGGGTTACCTGCTGCTTGCTGCCCTCACCAGTTAGCACTGAATCCTAAGGGTATGAGCTAGATCCACTGCTTTGCCTGTCCAGGCAGAGATGGAGCGGGCGCTGCTGCAGGGTGAGCGGGAATCAGAGGTGGTGCGGCTGCGGCAGGAGCAGGAAGCAGTGCAGCAGCTGCAGGAGAAGCTCTCCAGTCTGGACACCAGCATCCGCAAGGAGCGGGACAAGGTGAGCCCAGTCACAGGTTCCCATTGTCACCAGCTGTGCCATACCCTTCCTGGCACTCCCAGCCAGTGCTGCAATGCCTCATGCTGCAGCATTCCGCTGCAGACATGTTCTCCAGACCCTGGGCTCTGCAGAGGCTTTGGGGAGCAGCCCCTGTGGTTTGTGTTGTGGGATCTGTCTGTCTGTCTGTCTGGGGCTGGTCAAACAGCCCTGCTGGAGGAGAGCAGGGCCAATGCTCAGGAAGCATTTTGGCTGCTGCCTGTTGCTCTGGCAGGGAGACTATGGTGTGAGACTTTCTGGATGGCTGCTGCCTGCGGTGGGCAGTGCCAAAGTAGAGGCCTTGGCACTCCCCATTACCTGCCCTTGCTAGGGAACTGCATCTTGCAGCAAGTCATCTCACTCTGCTGCACCTTCATGTGTGGTGGCAGCTGTTACTGTAGTGTTCAGCTTGCTGGAAGTGGCTGGGAAACCACTGCAGGTGTTTAACTTGATGGCTTTAGGAGAGGGTCCTGGCCCCCTTCCCCCTGATGTTGCCTGTGGTGCAGTTACTGCCTGAAGGCACCCATGATGCTGCATGTGTGGCATGTTTGTCCCAGCTGCTGGTTGCTGACTGTGCCACAGCCTTGCAGGCAGTGTGGCATTGCCTTGTTGTCAGGAGAGCTGCTGGGATCTGGTTCCCTGCTGCCTGAGGCCATCGTCCCTGTGCAGCCTACGCTGGGGTCCCACCAGCAGCTCTGTGCCACCGTGATGTGGCATCAGTGTCTCTTGGGGTCTGGCCAGCCCCATGGCTGTGGGTGCAAGGGCTGTCGGGGTGCTTGTGGCCTGGCAGAGCATCCATTGGTGCCTGCCAGTGGTGCTCCTACAGCATTTGGGGGTTTTGCTCTGGTTTTGGTCTTCCAGCCCTTTGTAGACATCCTCTATAGCCAGGGACAGCCTCATGCAGAGCCAGGAAAGGAGCACAGGGAAAGCCCTCTCCCAGCCTCTCTGCTGTCCTAACCGCCCGCTTTCCTAACTTCTCTGCACTGCTCGCACTAACAGTGCCTGCTCTGAACTCTGCCATCACCTCTGACATCTCTGCCTGTCCAGGAGCCCCCAGGCAATCCACAGCTCCTCTCCTGGGGCACCTGCCTGTACCAGCCTTGCCTCCCTGCCAGCATGCCCCCTCATTAGCCTTCCCATGATGTCCCATCTCTGTGTGGAGCACAGGGTTCCTTGCAACAAGCATTTCTCAATGCCAAGCCCCCATAAGGTACTGCCAGACCTGTGGGATGTGGTTCCCCTATGCCAGTCCCATGTTGTTGGTCCCATTTTACTGCTCCTGTGGCCAGGCCCCTTATCCCAGGAGCAAGTGTCTGCTCTGCTGCTGACTCATCATAGCCTGAGCATCTCTTGCTGGACCACAGCCTCCTGTTTTCACTGCTGCCCTGTGGGCAGCCCTCTCATTCTAATGGATGAGGGTGGTCCATGCCCTCAGGCTGCATTCAGGACCTTCTGTTCCTAACTGGCAGCAAACAAACACTAACAAAGCCAGTCAGTGGTTATTCAGAGGCTGTATATGATGCAGCTGTGTGCAGGATTAGGATGACTTTAACCATGCTGTCAGCATTGATCTTTTTGCTGCCTGCAAGTTTGTTTTTGGAAACACAAAGCTGAGGTCAAGGGTTGGCTGTAACCCCTCTAACACTGCCTGGCCCTGGCTCCTGTGTCTCTTGATCTCTCAATCCCCCTGTAGCTGCCATGATGCTCCTTCTCCTGAGCCCCCTCTGTCCCCAGCTGAGCCCCTCTCTAACTCACAGCTTCTGCATGGCACCCATTTGAGAAGTGTGTTTTCTCTCTTCTTTCGTTTTTTGCCTTTTTCTTTTCTTT
>VZTZ01034148.1:338637-369636 GCA_013400955.1 Drymodes brunneopygia
ACCGGGCAGGGCACGAGCATGGACCCTGCCCTGCAAAAAGGAGGGCAGGCTGGGGAGTCTTGGGGGCTGCTGCATCCTCATCTGGCTGCCTCCAGCTATTTCCTGAGAATGTTTATTTACACGGTGATGTTGATCTATGTTACTGCTAGTCCTCAGCATTTTTTCCTATTATATGGTATTTTCTGGAAGTGGTTGACTTTCCCCAGCACATGGCTAGTGTCTGCCCAGATAAACCCACATTGCTACAGCCTGCTCTGGCCAGGCACTCACATGCTAGGTGAGGGTCTGGTGTATAGTGGGCAGGGGGGTGATGGAGCAGTGTCTGTGTGTGGGAGCCCTCAGGAGCCACCACATCAGCACTGTGCCACAAGAGCACTGGCTGCCCAGCTCACAGAGCAGGGTGAAA
This sequence comes from Drymodes brunneopygia, assembly GCA_013400955.1. Taxonomy (NCBI): domain Eukaryota; kingdom Metazoa; phylum Chordata; class Aves; order Passeriformes; family Petroicidae; genus Drymodes; species Drymodes brunneopygia. Next base: position 339,044 of record VZTZ01034148.1, read on the forward strand.
CACATCGCCGTGGGGTGCATGGTGCAAGGGCTGCCACAGTGGCACTGGCAGGCCTGGAGCTGAGTGCTGTCACGTGCCGTTGGTGCATGAAGGCTGGAAGGACACGCAGGAGTTTGTCCAGCATGGTGCTTGTCTCCTAGGGCTTTGCCACCTGTAGGCTTGGTGACACAGTGTTGTGTGTTGGTAGTTATGCCAGCACTTGGTGTTTTGCTACCTGTCAGGGCATGGCTTTAGCCCATTTGTGGTTCAGCAGGGGCAGCTGGTCTCCAAGGGCTGGTGAAGCCCCTGGCTATAGCAGGCTCGTCTCATGGGGGTGACTGCTCTGTCCTGGCCAGTTCTGGGTGCCTCCATTGCCTTCTTCTGATGGCAGACACTCCTGTCAGTACCTCTCATGTTTCTGGTGCCCAGCAGAAGGCAAAACTGCCTGCCTGCCCACACCAGGCACAGGGGACAGGCTTGGCCACCAGCTCTTGTTCCTGGCCAGCACCAGTAGGATGCGGAGGCATGGCAGGAGATTTTGCTGTGGGAGACCTGCCTGCAGGATGCAGAGGTGCATCCACTCACGGTGCTCTTGTTTGTTCAAAGGAGGCAGAGGCACTGGAGACGGAGGCCAAGCTGTTTGAGGACCTGGAGTTCCAGCAGCTGGAGCGAGAGAGCCACCTTGAAGAGGAGCGTGAGGCACGAGGCCAGCAGCTCCTGCAGAGCCGGGCTGAGTGCCACCGCAGCATTGCCCGCAGGAAGGTAGGGATGGAGGGCCAGTGTGGCCGGGCTGTGCCCCACGGGTCTGGCGTGGCCAGGCTGTATCCCATGGCTCACTAGCAGCCAGCTCATCTCTGCTGCCTGCTCCCCAGGAGCGGGTGGCTGCCTTGGATGCTCAGGCTGCCCAGATTCGGCTGCAGAGTGCCCAGGAGGCCGAGCGCCTGGCCAGGGAGCGGAGCAGCGTCCTGCAGCTCCTGCAGAAGGTAATGCCGTGATTGTTGCTCCTGAGGGTGCTCGAGGCAGGGGACAAGATCATGCCAGGTCTTGACAGGTTGCTGGCAGGCCGGGTGAGCTTGGGGGTGGCCGGCCATGGGGTGCCAGTGACCATCAGCTGCCTCTGACCTATCACCCCATGCGCAGGAGAAGGAGAAGCTCGTGTCTCTGGAGAGGCGATACCAGCTCGTCACAGGTGGCAGGAGCTTCCCAAAAATGTCCTCGGCTCTCCGAGAGGTAAGTGGGTAGAGGAGGCTGTGGTGCTTAGAGCTGCTCTCCTAAGCTCCTGTCGCCAGTGAGGACAAGCCTTGTGCATCACCAGCTTTGCTCTGCAGCAGTTCCTGTGTTCCCAAGTACCTTCTGAGCAGAGCCAGGTGCTTCCAGCTGCTCAGAGTCTCTCCATGGGCTGCAGAGGTTGGGAGGGAGGAAGGGAAATGCAACAGAACAGCACTTGAGACAGGACTGCCTAGGGTCCCATTCTTGCTGGAGAGCAAGTGTGAGGATGTCTTGGTGCTGGTCCAGGGGACTTTTAGGTGGAAGTGAGTTGCCCTGTTACCCTGCTTATGGCTCTGAATGGGGAGCCAGAACCCTGATGCCCTCAGGGGCTGTGGTGCTGCCTGACCTGCTGCTGGGAAAAGGCACAGGATGACAGAGTCCCCTCGTGTCTGCCTGCAGTGAGACTCTTGCTGCTGCCACCTTGCTCTCTGTGCCTGCCTTGCCTACGTGATCTTTACCCTTCAACAGGAGACCCTCCACATCTCAGAACCTTATGAGCTGTTGGAGGGAACTAAGCCCCTGAGCCCCCTGCCAGCAGCAGCTGCCTCCTTAGCTTCTCCTGCCACCTACTCCTACCCCAAGGCACAAGAGGTAACTAACTAGAAGGACTAGCTGCATGTGCTTGCTCACTTACCCCTCCTTGGCTGAGACCCCTTTTGTGCACTGATGTCAGCAGGGCAGCCCCAGAGCAGGATGGCTGGAGCATTTATCATATAGCTTTCTGGCAGCTGTGTTAATTAACACTCAGTCCCTGATTCCAGGTGCTCTCCTGAGCCTGTCAGGCATTCCAGTTCCTGCTGATGCCCTCTGTTTTAATCCTGGTGCAGTGCTGTGGGGCACAGGCTTTCCCCTTGCCCACTGCTTGCCATCTGACTGGGCCCCTCCTGACAGCATCCTGTAGGATCCTGCTAGCCTGGCTTTCCCAAAACAAGAGCAAGTCCCCAGCTTTAGCATGTTTGGTTCAGAAAGGACAAGGAAATGGATCTTAAGCTTGCTCAGCACAGCTTGAGGTGCCTCATCCAGTGCTGCTGCACTAGGGAGGACTTGTGGCCAGACTCTGGAAGACTCTAAGGCATCCCTGTCCCTTGTAGGCACTCAGCAAAGCTGTGCTGAAGGCTGGAGCAAGATGGGTGCCGGCACACCCAGCCCAGCTGGAGAACCATGCTTCCCTCATGGTGCTGCACACTGGGGACACCATGGGCAGGAGGGCAGGATGGGGAGGCAGTGTTTGGGCAGGAATGCATAGGGAGGTTTGCTCCCACTATGCAGTCAGTGCCATCATGCCAACACATGGGTCTAACTCTTCTCCTTCTCCCTTGCCATGGATTTCTAGGAGTACATGAGGCTGTCTGACGTTTTCAGGTTCTGCAGTAATGCACATGGCCCCAGCCTGGACACTAAAGCTTCTGCTGCTGCCCCTGCTGCCGCTCAGCGCTCTTTCTTGCTTGCTGTAGCTCCCACAGCCGACGAGGTACCTGCCCCAGAGCATGCTCGGGTTTGCTCCCTCGGGTTGCCTGCTGCATCCCAGGCAGTGAGGAAGCTGCGGGCACGCAGCCTCCCTGTGTGCCCTGGTGCTTGGAGCCCACATCTCTCTGGGGTCAGGACACTTCTCTGGCTGCAGCTGAGTGGGGAGCAGAGGCTCAAGCTGCCCAGTCTCCTTCCTGGGGTGCACTTCTTGCCTGCTCTGGATGTAGTGGCAGGGTTCAGGAGCAGAGTGGCTGCCCAGCAGTGGGAGGGCGGCCCTTTGTCTGTTGGATGCAGTCCTGGCTGCTCATCTCAAGCAAGGAGGATGCAGAGCAGGCTTGACCCAGTGCCCAGCACCAGGGTAGCTGCAGCACCAACTGCTTTTCCTCCCAGGACAATGAACCCTCCTATGGGGGTTGGAGCTGCCTACTCGTTCCCCTGTGCCTGCTTGCCCTTGCTCTTTTCCTGGTTTAATCTGCTTCTCTTTGCCCAGTATGTGACCATTGAGCAACTCTCGAGAATCCTGGGCAGCCTCCACACCCCTGCTGCTGCTTCCCTGCTGGGCTGTACCCCTCCGGCTCCATCATCCTCAGGCTGTGCTACTCCTCTTCCTCCTCTTCCATCTTTCCCTTCTCCCTTCGTCTCTGCAGAGGTTGGTGCCCTGTTTCCCTCCCTTTGGCCCCTTGCACTCTCCCTAGGAGATGATGGTGATGCATGGGAGGGCATGAGCTGCAGATGGAGCTGAGCAGCAGCTCAGGCTCTTGACAGTCCGCACACCCTTGGCTGTCCTGCCTGCTGCTCCACTGCCCCCAGGGCAGGGGGTCTTTGTGCTTGATCAGTTCTCACATTCTCTTGAACAGCAAACAGCTCCTACAGCTGCTGAGACTTAGCCAGGGAGTGCGCAGGATCCCCAGGGATCTGCATGTTAAGTTCTGGGGGAATGGTGCAGGCATAGGAAGGGATCCTCCAACCTCTTCTCTGTGCATCTGTCCCCCTTGCTGCATTTGTCCTTCATGCTTTCTCACGCAGCCTCTCTCTCCAGATGGAGCAGCAGCTGTTGGGAGGCTCTGTGTGTCTCCTGGGTCTTGATTTAGAGAAGTGGTACCAGGAGGTTATAGCTGGCTTTGAGACCTCCTCTTCTTCTGTCTCTCCTTCTTCTTCCCCTCCTCCACTTCCAGCTAAAGCTCACTCCTCTCACAAGGCTCTTCAGGTAATCCTGGCTCCCTGCTGCTGAGGTTCAGGCTTTGGGGCTGCTGGTTGTGGCAAAAGTGGGGCAATGTAGGGAAGTTCCTGTGGACCCTGTACCCTGAGAGTTGTCGGGGCCCTGGCTGCCACAGTGGACAAAGGCAGAGCAGACCTGTGGCCTAGGGCAGGCAGTCTCTACCTCCTCTTGGCCTGCATCTCTGCCAGGATGGCAGTGACACAGAGCAGGGTCTGGGGAGGGTCAGCAAGGCTGAGCCTGGACAGATGAGCCATCTGTCCAGGGGGACTTTTGCAGTTTCCCCATGTCTCTCTGACATCTGTGTCTCCGTGCTCAGGTCTATCGTGCCAAAACAGAGGGTGGTGCTGGTGTCCTCACCCCTCGGATGAAGAGTGGGACCCCCTCGTCCTCACAGCTCAACCTGTCTGTGCTGGAGCGCAGCCCCTCCCCCAAGGTATGGCTGCCAGGGGGACCCAGGCACCCTGGCCATGGCTCACACATGCCTGGTGCCATCCCCATCCTTGCAGCTGACCACCTGCTGTCCTGCCCAGGGCCCCCCAAGCCCGGCGGGCAGCCTGTCCCGCAACCTGGTGGCCACACTGCAGGACATCGAGACCAAGCGCCAGCTGGCCCTGCAGCAGAAGGGTGAGCTCTGGCTCTATGTCCTGGCTCTGTGGGGTGGTGGGACTTCGGGAGACGCTATCCCTGCTGCCACTTGGGCAATGGAGAAGGGAGCCTGGCCGAGGGTGGCAACAGCAGCAGTGCTCCGGCAGGATGCAGTGCCTCTCTCATGGTCTCTTGCTTTTCCCCCCTCTCTTTCCTCCTGACCCCTCCATCTGATGGCCCATCTCCAGCCGAGCTGCTCCCAGCAGAGCCCTTGCAGCCGGGCAATCTACCAGGTAGAGATATGGGGTGACTTGGACTGCCTAGGGCAGCCCAGAGGCAGCAGCATGGCTGTTTGCTGGCACCTTCTGCCATACATAAGAGGGGCATGACCAGTCCAGGACCCCAGGTGCATCTCGACATCTGCTTAGGGACAACCCTGTGTATCCCTAACCCGCTAATGCTTTGCCCAGCCTGTTCCTACCAGCCTGGCATATGTGTTCCCCTGCTCCTGCCCAGACAGATTGCAGTGCTTGCCATAGAGTTGTGACAGCAGCTCCCACCTCTGCCTCTACCCTGCCTTTGTGGCTCCAGCAGTGATGTCTTCTGCCTGTGCCACCCCCTCGCCCACCATGATGTGGCTCTGAATGTGACACATTTAACATTGTCATCTTCCCTTGGCACAGGTCGGCAGGTGATTGAGGAGCAGAAACGGCGGCTTGCAGAGCTGAAGCAGAAAGCAGCTGCTGAGGCACAGTCCCAGTGGGAAGCCCTGCATGGGCAGCCCCCCTTCCCTGCTGCCTTTCCCCGGCTCGTTCACCACTCCATCCTCCACCACCACCGTCCCCATGGTGCCGGGTCCCGGGCTGAGGAGCTGGACCATGCATACGACACACTCAGCCTGGAGAGCTCAGACAGCATGGAGACCAGCATCTCCATCGGCAACAACTCTGCGTGCTCACCTGACAACATCTCCAGGTAACCCTGGGGCCAGCTCGTATGGCCAGGGGTCAGCCTGCTCTGTTGCTATACTGCTGGCTCAAGGTCCTTCCTGCTGGGACAGCAGCTGTGGCTGTTTTGCAGTGCCAGTGGGATGGAGACAGGGAAGATTGAGGAGATGGAGAAGATGCTGAAGGAGGCACACGAGGAGAAGTCGCGGTTGATGGAGTCCCGGGTGAGTGGGGGCACCAGCAGCATGGCTAGATGGCAAGCAGGTCTCCAGTCCTTGGGGCTGAGCACCTGTGCGTGCCAGCAGGAGCGGGAAATGGAGCTGCGTCAACAGGCGCTGGAGGATGAGCGCTGGCGCCGGGAGCAGCTGGAACGCCGACTGCAGGATGAGACTGTGCAGCGGCAGAAGCTGGTGGAGAAGGAGGTCAAACTGCGGGAGAAGCACTTCTCACAGGTGTGAGGCGGGCTGCCATCCCCCTCTCCCAGCCTGGACAGTGAGGCACATGCAACTTGCTGATATCCCAGCTCACAGTGTGGGGACGTGGCTCTTGTCACCATTGGTGGGCTTTGCAGGGCTGTGTTGCTTTTCCAGGCTCGTCCCCTGACACGGTACCTCCCCATCCGCAAGGAGGACTTCAACCTGCGGCTGCACATCGAGTCCTCAGGCCACAACGTTGACACCTGCTACCACATCATCCTGACAGAGAAGATGTGCAAGGGCTACCTGGTTAAGATGGGCGGGAAGATCAAATCTTGGAAGAAGCGCTGGTTTGTCTTTGACCGCATGAAGCGCACCCTGTCCTACTATGTGGGTGAGTCCCTCTGCCGCCTTGCGTCCCTGCCCCATGCCATCACCCACGGTTGACAACAGTTCCCTCTCTTTGGCAGATAAACATGAGACAAAGCTGAAGGGTGTTATCTACTTCCAAGCCATTGAAGAGGTTTACTATGACCACCTCCGCAGTGCTGCAAAGGTGAGAGCCGGGCACTGCCACTGCTCTGGTGTCTGCCAGCAGCCCTTGTGGGCATCCCCATTCTCCTGCATTGTCCTCTGTCACACAGGCAGGAGGTAGCAGAGCAGTGCATGCCAGGGGATGTTCCTGGAATGGTCCATGGTCCCTGATGGGGACCAAGGGCACCAAGGGCAAGACCCCAGTGCTGGGCTTTGTGGGGGGACAAGGAGGGGATTACTGCTGCTCAGAGGGGGCCAGAGTGCTGATTTCATCCTCCCCTCCAGAGCCCCAACCCTGCGCTCACTTTCTGTGTCAAGACCCACGACCGACTCTACTACATGGTGGCACCCTCAGCCGAGGCCATGCGCATCTGGATGGACGTCATTGTCACTGGGGCAGAGGGCTACACCCAGTTCATGAACTGAGGGGGGTGCTGTGCACCCCAGATCCATCAGCTGGATGGACTTCTGAGCATCCCAAGCAGTGAGGAGCTCCTGAGGGGACCACGGTCCCTGCTGCGCCTCGTGCCAAGGACTGTGCACACCAAGGTCGAGGACCCGCGTTGGGCCCAGCTGGGTGGTACTGAGCATTGCCTGTTCAGGCAAGGGAATAAGTTTTTTTATGTTGACTTTTTAAAAACGAACTTTATTGGAACAATGTCCAAGTGCTGAAATGTAAAAAGCTGCCAAAGACCTGCTGGGGCCCGAGCTTTCTGCCTTGGGGAGGTGCTAGTTTTGACGCTGATGCTGATCGTTGCTGCCATAGTGTTCCAGGGAAGGAGGCGGTGAGGCCGTGCTGTGCCGCCACCGGGCCCCATGCAGCCAGGACGCTCCACTCCGGTAGACTCAGAGCCCTCTTTGTAAACATTTTGTAACTTCGGGTCGCTGTCTCCCCTGTGCCGGGGCCAGATGGGGCTTGCAGTGCGGACTGCCCAGTCATAAAGCATTTCGTGAAGCAGGCTGTCCCTGCTGTGTGGCCTGTGAACTGTTCCAGACAGACCAGAGTCCGCCCCTGGGCTGGGGGGTCGGACGGGGGGCGCTGGGCAGGGGCTGTGGCCCCTGGGAGCTCCTGGCAGTGAGCTGAGGGGCGGCATCGTGCACAAGAGATTGTAGGGGCCGCACTGAGGTGCAGGAGGCGCCAGCGGGAAGCGACCGGAACGTCGGGAAGAGGGAGGGCTGTGGCGATGAGCCGGGCCGGGCCCGAACCGAACCCGAGACCGAGTCCGGCCAAACCCGGGCCGGGCCGAGCCAGCGGAGGCGGGGCCGGGGCGGGGTCTGCGAGGGGCGGGGTCTGCGGGGGCGGGGTCCGCGAGGGGGCNGGGCCGAGCTGAGTGGAGTCCAGCCGAGCCGAGCCGGGCCGGGCCGAGCCGAGCTGAGCCGGGCCGGGCCGGGCCGAGCTGAGTGGAGTCCAGCCGAGCCGAGCCGGGCCGGGCCGAGCCGAGCTGAGCCGGGCCGGGCCGGGCCGAGCTGAGTGGAGTCCAGCCGAGCCGAGCCGGGCCGGGCCGAGCCGAGCTGAGCCGGGCCGGGCCGGGCCGAGCTGAGTGGAGTCCAGCCGAGCCGAGCCGGGCCGGGCCGAGCCGAGCTGAGCCGGGCCGGGCCGGGCCGAGCTGAGTGGAGTCCAGCCGAGCCGAGCCGGGCCGGGCCGAGCCGAGCTGAGCCGGGCCGGGCCGGGCCGAGCTGAGTGGAGTCCAGCCGAGCCGAGCCGGGCCGGGCCGAGCCGAGCTGAGCCGGGCCGGGCCGGGCCGAGCCGAGTTGAGCCCAGCGGAGCCGAGCGGTGCCGAGCATGGCGCGGTTGCCCGGCTGGGCGCTGCCCTGGCTGCTTCTCCTCTGCTGCCTGCCCTCCGCAGGTACGTGCCGGGACCGTGCGGGGAGGCGGCGGCTCCCCGGGCTCTCCCAGCCTGGGCCGCGACGCCGGCGGTGCGGGGAGGAGCGGCCGGTGCTCCAGTGCCACCCCAGCGCCCTGCCCGGGCAGCTCCGTGTCTTGGCCGCCCACACGGGTAGCAGGTTCTCAGCGAGGGTTTGTTTTCAGAGCCGGTGGCGGTGATGTCGGTGGACGTGGGCAGCGAGTCGATGAAGATCGCCATCGTGAAGCCTGGGGTGCCCATGGAGATCGTCCTGAACAAGTGAGCGGCTGTCGGTGCGCGCCGAGCGCTGCCGCGGGAGCCGTGCCGGGGGATCCGCTCTGTCCCGCCGCAGCTGCAGCCGCCACCGGCGCAGGGAGCGGGCGGAAAGGAGGGTGGCGGGGACTCGGCCGTTCCTTTTCCTCTGTTGCCAGAGGAAGGCTCCCATCCTCCCACGCAGGCTTGTGACTCACTCTTGCCCCAGGTGGGCAGCCACGGGGCATCGTCCAGGGCAGTTTGTTCACTCACCTTTGAGGTGTTTGCGTGTGCTTTGGGTACCTTTCGAGCCAGTGCCGAAAGCCCGCGTGGTTAAGGACGTGTTGTGGTGCAAACCCAAAAGGGCACCCAGTTCCCATCGGTCCCCTGATTCTCAGTTCCCCACAAGGGAGCCTTGAGCCAGGTTTGTTATTCTGCAGCTGTTCAAAGCCTGCACTTGTAATGCAGGTAAATCTCTTGCATTCAGCTGCTGCTGCAGCCCATCCTCAAGCCACTGAGTGAAGAATCTGCAGGTGAGAGAGGACATACGATCAGGAACATCTTCGGTTTCTGGGAGTCTGGAGATAAGATTTCTCACCCACCTCCCTGAAATTCAGCAGTCATAGATAGAATGAGGGAACTGCCTTGCCTTGCTTATGGGTGGAGGAAAGAAAAAGTTTCATCAAAGCACTGAAGGGGGTGGGAGGGCTTCTCTGGTAGCCCCTCAGCTGAGCAGAAGCTGGTCCTCCTCTCCACAGCAGGTATCCAAGCACCTTCCCTTAGTCCTTCTCGAACAGGAATAAGATCCTTCTTCACTGGAGACTGGAATGTTTGCCTGTTTCAACTGGTTTGTTTCTCCCTCTCTCTCTCCCCAGGGAGTCACGAAGGAAAACGCCCGTGGCTGTTTCCTTGAAGGAGAACGAGCGTCTCTTTGGTGATAGCGCACTGGGGATGGTAGGAGTTCCTGTTCACAGAATATGTGCATCCTCTGTTGTGATAAATGTCCCAACCAGTGTTTGTCCTGTGCTTCTCATCTCCTTGACGTGCTGTTGGCTCTGTGTAGTGGCTCTGTGCTCCTACTCCCATAGCAAGAGTTGTTCCCCACACGATCTGGGAGGGGTTGGTTTGAGAACGGCGTAACTGAAGGAATGCATGTGGGTGATGTGGGGTTTTTTTTCTGCAGTCCATAAGGATGCCCAAGGTGGCATTCCGGTACTTCCAGGATCTGCTGGGTAAGCGGATCGATAATCCCCACGTGGCACTGTACCAGTCCCGATTCCCGGAGCATGAGCTGGTGAAGGATGAGACAAGACAGACTGTTATCTTCAAGCTGTCCCCGTAAGTGGCTGCTTTTAGGTTCTTTGTGGGGTGGACTTTAGCTTCCAGGCTTCTGCAGCTCTCTGTTGATGCCATAATTTTTTTTCCCATTGTAGAACGATACAGTATTCTCCCGAGGAGATGCTGGGGATGGTTCTGAACTATTCACGTGGTCTGGCTGAGGAATTTGCAGGTTGGAAGGATTTAACTTTTTGTTGTTTGTGTGTGTATGTGCTTGTACATTATAGGATTTGAGCAGAGACTGAAAGCATTCAGAAACTCTGGGTTTTTAGAAACAGGATGTTGGCTCTTTCCAGCTGTAGTCTGTAAGCAAGACTTAGCAGCTATCCAATTATCATTTGTTTCCAATATGATGCACGTTTGGGTTCTTAATCCTGCTCTTGGGGACAGACACCCCATTCACCACCTAGCCTTGCAATGAAGGAACCTTACAGGCAGTCTCTGGAGAAAAGTGAAGTGTTTTCTTTCTCACATGAATGATCAGAGTGGAGGCACATTGGAGGTGGCTGCAGTGGAGGGTGGAAGTGGCTCTGTGAAGGCTGTGCTGTAGCTGTTCTGGATGGAAACTTGCTGTTGGAGCTGAACTAAAACTGCAAAAACAGCCCTTGCTAACAGAGAAGAGGCTGTCATGCATATTTCATGCTAATGAAATACCATAGTAATGAAAAGTGGATAAATTACGAGGAGGTTTTTTACTGGAGAGTGAATATGATCCAGTGACAATGTAGGGCTCTGTGAAGATAGTATTTGTTGAAATGGAAGGCTACGCAGGGCATTTGAGAGTATCCTGACATATGAAAGAGAGGTCAGTAGACTTGTGGCTTTGTGCAAATATGCCAGGTCTGCTTGATTTCAACAGGATACAGGGATTCGTCCCTAGGGATCCTGGCTGCTCCTGCAGGGTTGCATTCTGTGCCAGTCTTCACCTTGGGTCCTCTGGGTTTGCTGCTGTCACTCCATCTCAACAAGTCTTTGCATGGGGCTACACTGATGCAGAGTTCCCTGCACCTGTTTCAGAGCAGCCCATCAAAGATGCAGTGATCACAGTTCCTGCCTACTTCAACCAAGCAGAGAGGAGGGCAGTTCTGCACGCCGCCCGCATGGCTGACCTCAAGGTGCTGCAGCTGATCAACGACAACACGGCCGTAGCATTGAACTATGGGGTTTTTAGGAGGAAAGACATCAATGCCACGGCACAGGTAGGTGCATTTGGGAGATGCAGAGAGTCCTGCCAAGTTGCCTGTGTGCTGGGGAGAAAGTGCTGCAGAAAAAATCCAAAAGAACTCAGAGTGGATTCTGTTGATCAAGCAGTCTCCTCTGTTTTCATGTGTTCATCAACAAGACAAAGAGATCAAACCCTGTGTGCATGTATGGTGAAGCCTGAAAGCTTCTGGAGTGAGGGCAGGTCCTGGAGGTTCCCATTTTTTAAACCTGTATTTGTTCCTTGTCCATCAGCTGGGGGAAGTAACAGCAGCGATTACTTGAAGTATTGGAATACCAGCTCAGAAGTACTTGATTTTCTTGGGGCTGAAGAAAGAGCAAAACTTTGGGTTTTGAGCTATGAAATAGATCAGAAGTTTTCTTGTGTGCTTTTGTCAACCATGGCCCTGAACATCACCTGTGTTTGGTCAAAATATGAGTCCTGCCCTTAGAGTATAAAGTCAGTCCAGGGAGTGGACAGTTGTGGCCTGTATCATGCTGAAAAGGTTCTTTCCTTATTCGTGGTGGATATCCAGGTGTTTCTGCTTCACTGTGCCAGCTTTTCTTTTCAGAATATCATGTTTTACGACATGGGAGCAGGAAGCACTGTTTGTACTATTGTTACGTATCAGACAGTGAAAACTAAGGACTCAGGAACCCAGCCTCAACTGCAGATCCAAGGCATTGGGTAAGAATTCCACACAAGTTGCACAAATCCCACAGGTCTCAGAAAAGAAACCATTTGTTTCACAATCTCTTCATCATGTAGAATTTTGCAGTGAGGCTTCAGTACAGTAAATTTGGATGGCTGAGGGGGAAACATTTGGAGAAAGAAGGCTCCAGTTTCCCAACTGGAATAATAATTTTGCTGTTGCTGTCTTTTGCAGAAGGTAGCTGAGAACTTCCAGGAGCCCAGAAGGGAACCAGTGTACTTAGTTTGCTTTAGGCTTGCTTTTTGATAGCCTCAAGCCATGTAAACCTATTCCATTTCATGTAATCTTACAGAGTGTGTCAGTTGGAAAAAGAGGAATATACTTGTAGAGAGGAATGAAAATGCAGTGTACTTAATACATTCCTAAATAAACTGGGGGGTGCTGTGCATACCCAGCCCAGTAATTTTAACTCCAAAGCATTTATTTTGCTGTTTTCAGGAAAATACCTGGGACCTGATACTGTTGTCCTTTGGCTTCTCAGCTGTTTGACGTGCTTGGCAATGAGGCATTTACTTAAAATATAGTGAAATTTCCTGTTGAAAGGTTGTTTTGGTGGTGAATCTCTTTATTTCTATCTTTATTTTGTTTTATTATAATGTGTTATTTTGAGGACAACCCTTGTTCTTTCACAGTCATCACAGCTGCTAATACTGCAGCGACTTTCGACCACTTGCTGCTCTGCATATTTGTGAAATAATACATGAAATTTGTTTGTATTTCAGTCTGGTTTCGGTTATTACACCTCTGTTCATTCTTTTGCTCAGGTTTGACCGTACTCTTGGAGGTTTAGAGATGGAGCTTCGTCTCCGGGACTACCTGGCAAAACTCTTTAATGAGCAGCACCCTTCAAAAGATGTGCGGAAGAATCCTCGGGCCATGGCCAAGCTGCTGAAGGAGGCCAACCGCCTGAAAACTGTGCTGAGTGCGAATGCCGACCACATGGCTCAGGTCTGACCTTCTGCTGGGGGCTCCTTCTTTTTTGGGGCTGAGTGTGGAGTGTAAGATTGGTGTAAGGGAACATTGTCCCTCTGCAGCGCATGTCTGCTGAGGAGCATCGCTCCCAGTGGTCCCTCTCAGCTTGTGCCTCCTTGGTAGATTGAGTGATTGAGTGGATTGAAGAAGAGTTATTTGTGTCAAGTATGTTAAATAAGCTTTCACTGAGAGAAGCTGTCCATTACACCCATGTTCCATCCTCTCATCACCTTAGCAATGGTAGGGTTCAGATGAGTGTGGCCAGGTCTGTTATGTGTTACAAAAGCCAGAACTTTTTGCACACTGGGCAAAGATTTTGCTTGGAGAATGCTCCACAATTAATTTCATTCTGGCTGTTTTTTTTGGACAGATTGAGGGACTACTGGATGACATAGACTTCAAAGCCAAGGTCTCAAGACAAGAATTTGAGGATTTGTGCTCTGACTTGTTCAAGCGCGTCCCAGGACCCGTGCAGCAGGCTCTGAGTAGCGCAGAGATGAACATGGTGTGTTTAAGAAAATGCATTACCAAGCCTGAAGCTTCTGTGTGTGGAGCTGCTGTCACATCATGATTGAGGCATCAGTGGTTGTGTTATCAGGACTGTTGGGAGATAGATGCCTGCTATTATGACAGTGATGTTGGTGCTACAGAGAGTTTGTCTGCTGCAGTGTCCAGCAGGAGTGTATCACACTTCTCCTGCACTACCCACCAGAAATTAAGGACTTGGAGGAGGGGCTTCTTTGTCTTAAAACACTTTACTCTTGTGCTGGAGGTTAGAAATGACGTTTCCTCTTTTTGTCTTGGATACTGGTTCTGGTCCCACTCTAGAAGTTTTATCTGAATGAGTCTAGGAACAGAATTATTGGTGTTCAGGTTTCTCCTTTGGCCACTCCCTAAAGGGAGCCCTGTTGTGGGCTGCAGTTGGACCAAACCTGAGACAGTCCTTTGGAGGGAGTCACTGCGGGGTTAAATACTCACTTTCCAGGGTGCCATGACTCTTGAGCAGCTTTGGGCTCTGATATTCAATGCAAGACACTGAGTTACCTCTCAGAGTCTGGATTTCTGTCTGTTCAGATTGAACTGGCTCTTGGGGTCACTGTCTTCTCTGGCATTGAACTATAGCTCATCTAATTTTGAATCAAGCCCCATGTTTCAGGTGGCTTGAAGCCACGGTCAAGTTGTCACTGTTTGACAGACCTGACCCCAGGTGCCTCACTGTTGGCACTGCTGATGTTTGTCCAAGATCCGTTGGGCGCTGGCCTGCACGGGGACAGTAGGGTGTAGTGTGGGTGTTCTCAGAGCACCACGTCAGCACGTGGTGACCGGGGAAGGAGTGCAAGGAAGCCCTGGACTTAGCTTTCCAAAATTGCTTTCTTAAGACAAGGTGACTGTTTCCAATCCCTAGGATGGAATTGACCAGGTGATTCTAGTTGGCGGTGCCACACGGGTCCCCAGAGTGCAGGAGGTTTTGCTGAAAGCTGTGGGCAAGTGAGTATGTGAGGCCCCCTTCTAGTCTGTCTCCCATTGATAAGCTGCTGTTTATGTAGAGGCTGCAAACTTCATGTCTGTTGCTTTTCCCTTTGTAGAGAAGAGCTGGGCAAGAATATCAATGCTGATGAGGCTGCTGCTATGGGTGCAGTCTACCAGGCAGCTGCTCTGAGCAAAGCCTTTAAGGTGAAGCCCTTCATTGTTCGGGATGCTGCTGTGTTTCCTATCCAGGTAACCTTTGGCTTTCCTTCTCTTGTGCAAGGTATGGGGTTGTGCTGGGAGAACACGATCCAGGCTGGAACCTGTCAGCTTCCTTTGAGTATGAAAGTTCTGGAGATCTTTCCACTAATCTAATAAAGAAAGCAGAAGGATGTCTTCTTTATAATTGAAATGCAGTATACAAGGAGCCAGGCGTATGCAAATATCAGTTGAGGAATATTTGCCTGCCCCCCCACTTTTGCATGAGGCGGAGCAGCCGAACACTGCTGATGTAAGATGCCACAGTTTGCAGTTGCTGAGTCTTATTTTCTGTTTGTGATGCAGGTGGAGTTTACTCGTGAAGTTGAGGAGGATGATAAATCCAGGAGTTTAAAGCATAACAAGAGGATTTTGTTCCAGCGCATGGCGCCCTATCCCCAGCGCAAAGTAATTACTTTCAACCGCTACACAGATGACTTTGAGTTCTATGTCAACTATGGAGATCTGACCTTCCTGAACCAGGATGACCTGCGGTGAGTTGAGCCCAGCACCCGAGCCAGCAGCTCTGTGGCAATGCAACTTGCCTGGCTGGAAATGCATTGCCAGTGTGTCTGACTGGCACTGGCACATCTGTTCTCCAAGGTGCATGTCCTTTAGCAAACTGAGCCCTGCCAGTTACTGCTTTTTGCAGTTGCCCATTGCCATGAGCATGAGCAGGGATTGGCTGTCTGCAGCACTATTATCCTGAGTCCTCTCTCTGCTTTTGTCTCTGTGTCATCAGAGTTTTTGGTTCTCTCAATCTCACTACTGTGAGGCTAAAGGGAGTTGGGGACAGTTTCAAGAAGCACTCGGACTATGAATCCAAAGGCATCAAAGCACACTTCAACATGGATGAGAGTGGTGTACTGAGTCTTGACCGGGTAAGCACCACCCATGAGGATGGTTGTCAGCTGATGTACTTTTCAGTTCTATCCCTCTCTCTGGTCCCTGTTTAAAACTAATCCTGAGCTTCTATTTCCAAGGTGGAATCTGTGTTTGAAACCTTGGTGGAAGACAAGCTGGAGGAGGAGTCAACACTGACAAGTAAATGCTGAACTTTGATATTCATACTGACTGTTTTGTTACCTGTAGTGGCTGAGACAACTACAAGTGTTGTGTTTCTTTAGGTCTGGGGTGTGAAAGTTGCACAGTCTGACTGTATGTGTGGCTGTCTGTGTACACAAGGACATGGTTGGAGGTTGGAGAAATATGAGTCTGGAGTGTGTGAAGCTCACCTACACCACCAAGGGAGCCCCTTGGTGATCATTGTAGTTGCGAGGGGAAGGACTGAGAGCTGATGACTTTCTTCCTCTGGATACGTAACATTCTGAATTTTTTGTCTCCCTTCAACAGAACTTGGAAACACTATCTCAAGCCTGTTTGGGGGTGGTGGCCCTACACCAGACACTGGAGAGAACCTGACAGACTCAGTTCAGGTGAGCCCCAGGGTGACTGCTACTGGAAGGGAAGCCCTTTTGTCTTGCTGTGGCAATTATGTAGAATTACCTGTTCTGTGAAACCTTGCATGGAATTTCTGTATTTAAAACATTGTTTTGCTTTCCCCTTTACTTGCTTGTGATGACCAGGAAGAGGAAGAGAGCCTAGCAGAAACAGGTAAAGAAGAGCAGGGGGAGAAACAAGACCAGAAAACCAGTACTGTAGATGCTGGTGAAGAGCAGGGACAAGAGAAACAGCAGCCTTCAGGTCAAGCAGAAACTGCCTCTCAGAAAGTAGAATCACAGAGAAAGGAAGAAGGCGAGAAATTAGAGCCTGAGGTGAGCATCAGACTGAAGGAATGCGACTGATTTTAGTCAGTGGAATTGCCTCAGTGGAATTCTCCCTTCTCTGAAGTGTCCTGCCTTTGAAAAAAGTTGCAGAGTCTGAAAATCTGTTTCCTTGCTTGAGAACATACTTTGTGTTACAGGGTCCCAAAGAAAATAGAGAAACTGCAAAAGAGGAAGAACCGTCCAAAAGTTCCAGTGACAGCACAGCTACCAAAACAGAGGAAGAGAAGATCAAAGCACCCAAGAAGCAGAAGCTTGTCCATGAGATCACCATGGAGCTGGATGTAAATGATGTGCCTGACCTGGTGGAAGATGAACTGAAGAGCTCGATGAAAAAGTAGGTTTGAAATGGCTCTGCTAAGGTAGAACTCTAGATAAAGGAAGTTAATTGCTTTGGAGTGGCAATGGCTCACATAGAGCACTGCTGACCTCAGAAGCTGGTATGTGTGATGTGCTGCTCTACCAAAGGCACCTGCTACCTTTGATTTCTATTCTCTTTGCGTGTTAGACTCCAAGACTTGACGATAAGAGATCTAGAGAAACAGGAAAGAGAAAAATCAGCCAACAGCTTGGAGTCATTCATCTTTGAGACCCAGGTGAGAGAGGGATATAAAGAAATGAGAATTCCAGGAGAGCAGTAGAAGTGTTCTGTACAGCTTTTGGCTGATCTGAGTGCAGGGGAATTGTTTGAGCTGGGGGAAGCTGATTTAAAGAACTCAGGTTTTGTCTTTCAGTCACTTTTTCTAATGCTGTTAGGCTTCCCAGGCCCATGTTTCCTCAGGACGAAATGGACCTTCCCTTCAGCATGTCTAATAAATTGAACAATTGCCCCCAGACTGTAAAGAAGACTGTAAAGACTGTTAAGCTGCTCAGGAACTGTTGTGCAGAAGAAGAAATTAGTGTTAAGCGTGTGTGAAATAATGATTGTTGCAGCGTTACCATCATGGGGTGTAGGTGTATCCATACCTGGTGTTTTACCATTGTGCTCCCAGCAATTCTAGCAGCAGAGCTCAGATTTGGAAGAGTGCAGGCAGCATCCCAGCCCAGTTGCAAGTGAGTACTCTGGTTGTTATATGCTTCCAGGCTCAGTGGTGTTTGACCAGAGTGCTTGCTCTGTTTTTTCAGGACAAGCTTTACCAAGAGGAATATCAGTTTGTCTCAACAGAGGAGCAGAGAGAAGAAATTTCCAGAAAGCTTAGTGAGGCTTCCAGTTGGATGGAGGAGGAGGGCTATGCAGCTGCAACAAAGGTATTGCTGTGTGCAGTCAGGATAGCAGTCAGCTGTCACTGACATGGAAGTGACCACAGAAGCTGACAGAGCCTTTGTAATCTGGTCCTTGAGAGTTTCTTGCTTCCTCAGTGCATTATGCACAGAACAAAAAGTTGTCCCAGCCACGGATGTTCCTACAAGATCTTCAGCAGGAACCTGTTGATTCCACTGAAAGCTTAGTCATGTGGCTCTTTTTACTGCACTGAAATGGTGTATTTGATAGAGTGAACAACAAATGCAGTTTTGACTTCTGAAGTTGCTAGTGTTAGACAGTGGTCAAACTAATTGTCTCCTTTCTCCTCTCCTCCATTTTCAGGAGCTGAAAGACAAACTTTCAGAGCTGAAAAAGCTTTGTAGGAACCTTTTCTTCCGTGTTGAGGAAAGGAGAAAGTGGCCAGAACGCCTGGCTGCTCTGGAAAGTCTGCTTAATCACTCCACCATCTTTCTCAGGTAAGGGCTGGCTTTTGGGAAGGAATGTCATGCAAGTGGTCATGTAGGAGCTGCCAGCAGAATGAGACCAGAGTGAATGTGAAAGTCAGTGGCACATCCTGAGAAAAGGCGAGCAGAACCCTGCTCCCTGGTGTCCTATTCTGCAGGACCTGTAAACAGGTGCACGTGAGCTCTGTCCAAAATCGGGGACAGGAAGGGTCCAGCGTGCTTGTTGTGATGTTTTTGTATTACTGGAGCTGTAGCCACAGAGTTGTGAAGGTGCAGTCTGCTTGGCTTAACAAAAATAAGCTTTCTTATCTACAAGGGGAGCCCGAATGATTCCAGAGTCTGACCAGATATTCACAGAAGTGGAACTGAGTACACTGGAAAAAGCCATCAACGAAACAACGGTACTGAAGGACGGAGTGATGCTGGGGGAGGGTGGGGTGGCAGTTTGGGTTGTGACCTATACTTTCACTCAACGTCATGGAGTAGAATGTGCATGTTTTGTTTTTGTGCCACCAGCAAACCTTCTGTGTGTTTCAGTGTTTCCTAATGCCCAGCTTGACCTCATCGTGTCTGGGGGGGGAATTGTGGTTCCTGTATTGCATGTGGAATTGTGTCTGGGGTGGGGGTGGACTTCTGATGGCGCTCGGTTTTTAAAGGCAGGCGCTGGGTTTTGCTTGTCCTTTGGGTAACTGAGAGGCTGGTGGAAATTTACATGGAGGAGAGCTGTTCTGTGTAAAGCAGAATAGCCAGGGGCAGTGACTTTGAGCTACTGTGATATACAGCAGTTCCTGGAACCCAGAAGCATTCCAAAAGCACCTCTTCCCTCGCGTCCCACAGATTTGGAAAAATGAGACGCTGGCTGAACAGAACAAGCTTACTCCTACTGAGAAACCTGTGCTGCTCTCTAAAGATATAGAGTTCAAGATAGCAGCCCTGGACAGGGAAGTGCAGTATCTTCTGAATAAAGCCAAGTTTGCAAAACCCAAACCCAAAAGGGAGAAGAATGCCACAAAAACTGATTCAGGCAAGAATACTACAGCAGCCCCTGAGACTGAGAATACTATCCCTCCCACGGAGGGGAAACAAGAAGGTAGGTAGCAGCTGAGGCACCACAGCTGCCTGGTTTAACCTCAGCTTTACTCACCTAATCTCTTTGCACCTTGTCTCCTGTGTATTCTCCCTTGACTTTTGTTTCTTTCTGCTTGAAACATAGACAAACCAGAGGATATTGATCCAGCCAAGGAACCTCCTACAGCTGAGAAAGCAGCAATAGATGATAAGCATGGATCAGACTCTGGTGGGTAAATGTTTTGCTAATGATCTGGAACTTGGGAGCTGCAAGTGCAAGGTGTCTGGGGGCTCCTTTGCAGGTATTTAGCTGTAAGAGATAGTATGATGGTAGAACCCCTGACTGCCAATCCATTGTTCATTCTGCAAACAGGAAGACTTGCTGGTTTTCCTATGTTTCTGTTGTTCAGAGTGGAATTCTTATGCACCACTTCTGCTTTGTGTCCCTGTCCCTGCAGTTTGCAGCCAGTTCCATGGCTGTGAGACTGGATCTGCTTGAGAGCTGCTGTGCCACTCCTGCTGTGAGGGCAGCATTGTTAACAGGGGCAGAGAGTTCATGTCTTCAGCTCCATGGAGCTGAGTATGAATCCTCAAAACCTCTGTACCATGGACTGCAAGTTTTGTGGCAAATTTTGCAAACGTCAGAGACTCTCAGTGCTGCTTTGTACAGTGTGAAAAGCACTGCAGTGTGAAACTGAATTTGCTTTATTACACAGGGTCCAAAAAAGAGAAGGCAGAAGCTGGAGGAGAAAGCAGGAAAAACGATGAATTGTAACACCCTGAAATCTCACGAGTGTCAGCATCTATTTATTTCATAGTTACTTTCTTGTTTTTCTTACGGACCTGATTAGTCATGATGTAAATGGAACACAAGAGTCTGACAACACAATGGGATAGAGATGTAAATTTATTTTTTTGTTCTTTCTGCGGATTTTGCCTCTACTAACTTAGTGAATTCATTTTTGTTTTTCTTTTATTATGTGTGGCAGAGTGCCCACCAAGAATTGTCTCTGTTTCAGTACAGAAGTCACTAAAGTGACTTTCCTGTGGGGAGAAAACAGTAAAGAAACATCTTCAGGTTTAGGAAGTAACTTGGAACATAAAATCTGTGCCTCACCTCTTATGAAGATGATTGCAGAAAGATATAGACCTGAAGTGCTTTTGTCTTTGCATATGAGGCCCTAACTCAGAGCAAATGTGTGATTTCAGCTGGTGGGAGGTGTATTAATAACTTGGATTCATGGGAAGGTGGAACAGAATTGGGAAGGCAGATGATCTGTTCTTTGAGATACGGCTGTGTCTGTTTTCCATAGGCTGTTTGTTAAAACTGTCTGTGCTCTGTAGCAGAGTCCAAAAACCATGAAGTGAGACTTAACAAAAAGATTCTGTTTTATAGTTTTAAAAGTTCAGAAAAGGCAACATTGAATACAGAGGGGAGGGAAAGATGGGCCGTGTTGGCACATCCTGTAGTCAGTCACAAGAACAGTGATACGTATCAAACAACCCAACCTGGAAAGTCTAATGGCAACTGCCCTCCTTCCTCGGTATTTTGTGCACTTGGAGCGACTCAAACGTGTGACGTTCCCTGTCCCTGGCCGTGACCTCCTGCCTCCTCGGACCGTCCCTGCTGCTGCCACACACACGAGTGGGGTCCGACGGCTGCGAATGTGCATCTGACATTGTTCTCCATTCTGGCCTCTTCAACCAAAAATAAAAACGACACCTCCTGACAGGCTGTGCAAAGCGGTGCCGTGTGTGCCGGGCGCCGGGGCGGGCGGGGNCAGCGGAGCGGCCCCGCGGGGAGCGATGGCGGCCGGCGGCTACGGGCGGTACCGCGCCGCGATCTTCGCGGCCATGTTCGTGGGCTACACGCTGTACTACTTCAACCGCAAAACCTTTTCGTTCGTCATGCCCGCCGTCATGGCCGAGGTGCCGCTGGGGAAGGACGACCTGGGTGAGTGTCGGCCCCGGGCCCCGCCGCCCCGCCGGCCCGGAGGTGGCCGTGCCGCGGGCTGAGGCACCCCCGGGCTCTGCCCGCCGCAGGTCTTATCACCAGCAGCCAGTCTGCAGCCTACGCCATCAGCAAGTTCATCAGCGGCATCCTTTCGGACCAGATGAGCGCCCGCTGGCTCTTCTCCTCCGGCCTCCTCATGGTGGGCTTGGTCAACGTGGTCTTCTCCTGGAGCTCCACGGTCATGGCCTTCGCCGGGCTCTGGTTCCTCAACGGCCTGGCCCAGGGGCTGGGCTGGCCGCCCTGCGGGAAGATCCTGCGGAAGGTGAGTGATGGGAAAGCTGGGGGAACTTGCCACACTGTCCTGGCATCAGGGCTATGCAGACAACGCTTGCTCAGAATCCAAGCAAGAGTCCCTCAGAAGAGGGACTTGCAGCTTTTCCCACTCCCTTCCAGCCAAGGAGCTGTGTGTAGAGCACTACCTGCATTCTGCCGCCTGTGGAACAAGTTTCTGTGCACGGGAATCTGCTTATTCTAGCAAAGATTCTCAAAGTCTCTAGCCCTTGCTCCTATGTGCCTTGAGTCTAGCTCAGTTTGGTGAGTAACATCTGGTAGCAGAGTTCTGCCACGTAGAGACAGACCTTGTTGGAATTAAGTATTTTAGGTGTGGACACACAGGACTGCTTGTCTGTGCTGCTACAAGTCAGGGATTGCTGTGGGTCAGGGGGCAGTGAGCACAGTTCAATCTGCACGCTTGGGCAACTTGGGAATTCCAAATCACAGCTGATTCAGGTAGAAAACTGGGTAAGATGGAGAAACAGCCTGAGATGATTGTAAGGTGTATGTACCTGGGGTTTGTGACAATCTATAAGGACCCGATTAATTTCTCCCTAGGACAGAAGGAAAGGAGGTTGATTAGCTTTGTACTGATCCCTCACAGAAGATGTAAAATCCAGGAATGAATGTACTGCATGTACTTGTGGAGCAGGGTGGGAAAGAGATAAACAACTTCATTGCCCTTCTGTGAGGCACTTAGCCTCCCCTAACTGACAAGAGGAGGGCTGATCAGGACAGTTGAATGCATAGAAAAGAAGGGCCCAAATAACAGAAATATCAGCCAGGGTGTCTTGTGAAGATGTTAATGAATGTAGATCTCAGACATTTTCCTGCTGACAAGAACCACCCAAGTGGTTCTGGCTCCAAGTGCTCGTTGCAATGCAGAGCCCATCATGTCTGATACTTAATGCAACTGCGAGTCCTAAAGTTACCCTGTGACTCTCTGCGTATCCATCCAAGTTCCTGAGCCAGCAGACCTCTCCACGAGGACGCTGTTCCTAGCAAGTGAGTACACAGAACCATGTGCTCTTAAACTTGCCTCTCCTGCCCCACGTCTCAGTTTCATGGTCTGTAAATGGAAATAACTTTGAGCTGGCTCACAGTGTGAGCACCTGTCAAGCTCTTGTGGCTGACACTTAAGTAATGTTTGGAGTTCCCTGCATGACTAAAGTAGCGAGGTGTGGGTGTTTCCTCTACCTGCTTTTGGAGTTCTGTTTTAGAATTGCCCCAACCCCACATCATGGGCCTCAAGGGAGGGTTTTCAGATGTGCTGTCACTCTCTTAACACCTCATGCTGTTTTTCTCGTTGCGCAGTGGTTTGAGCCTTCCCAGTTTGGGACTTGGTGGGCAGTCCTGTCTACAAGCATGAACTTGGCTGGAGGCTTAGGCCCCATTGTTGCTGCTCTTGTGTCTATGAACTACGATTGGCGCAAGACTTTGTCCTTCTCTGGCTTCACCTGCTTGGTTGTCTCTTTTGTTTGCCTTGTCCTGATTAAAAACGAGCCGTCAGATGTTGGTCTGCCCAACATTGAACAAGGAGCCAAGAAAGGGAAGAAAGGTGAGCATATGTCTTTGATGCAAGCAGGCAGCCGCAGGAGAAGGTGCAGTGCCTTCTGTCTGTACTGTGGTACAGATGTGTTGCTCTCAGCATACCAATACCCCCATCCTCCCCAGTTTCTGAAATCACAGTTTGGCAGGCATGTGCTAAGGGGTTGATTTTGGCAGCTTTATTCTGGTAATTGAAGGTAGAAATGGTATAAAACCTAGGCCCACTGTGATCTTGTGGGAAGGGGTTGGTATAGGGATTTCTGAGACTGACAGATCAGGGGAAAAGTCTGCTGTTAACCCTCTGTTAGCCTTGCTCCTCAGCCTGCCAGCAGCCACCTGTGTGTTGCTGAGATGCTCAGGGCTGCCTCTCTCCATATCTGTCTTCCTGCTACCAGCATCCCTGTTTCCTTGGAGCCTTGTGTGCTCAGATTGTGAATGCAGTTTTGGTGGGGTGGTGGAGAGAGAAAAACTACAACAGCAGGGAATGCTTCCTTAAGCCTGACCTTCTGCTCCTCCGCTTTGGCAGCGGACAGGCAATTCTCCCATCACCCCACCTTACGCTCTCTTGACCCCTGGCTCATGATGGACTCTGCTCAGTGTTTCTATCCTAACCTAGGACATCTAGTTAGTAAATGTTTGTTCAGACCACTGAGCGTGGTACTTCTCTGAAAGCAGAGCATGTAGATGAGAATTGCAACACAGGTTTTTCAGTAGGATTTTAAAGGCCAGTGGAAACTCAGCCTATGTTCCATGCTGTCCCATGCTGCCTGTGCTGCCAGACTTGACCTCGTTGCATAAGAAAAGAATATTGTTTGTTGGTGTTCCTGGAAGACTGATGCAAAAATCAAGGTAGCATCTGAAAGCATCTTTGTTTGGGTCTGTGCAGTGGCTTTCACAGGCCCAGCTTAAAAGCACTCCTGAAGAATCTGGAGGTAATTTTCTAACAACCTTTGTGAAGGCTTTACTGGCAACTGCAATACAAAAAATTATTGGGAGTAGTGTTTTGATTATTCTTTTCTAATCTTTAATGAATGTGGGATAAAATGACAGAAGAGATTCTGAAATCACCAGAACAAGGGGGAGGTAGAGCCATTCACTACCATTCAGCAGCTGTGAATACCTCCCTGTGTGGGGAGGTTCTCATGCTTGGATCCTGCCTGCAGAACTGTCTGCTGGGCTGCTGGTTGGTTTGGTTTGGGCTGTGGTAACATTACTCCTGACCTTCCTACAGGTTCATCCAGCGACAACAGCACCTTGACAGAGCTGCTGCTCTCACCATACCTTTGGGTGCTGTCAACAGGCTACCTGGTCGTTTTTGGAGTGAAAACGTGCTGTACTGATTGGGGACAGCTCTTCCTGATCCAGGAGAGGGGACAGTCCATGCTTGTGGGTAAGATGCAAAACTGCTTTATTAAGCTCTGGGGCTACAATCTGGGAGGTGTTGCCCAGAGTTCGCCTGGGTAGAGGCCCTTGCACCTGAGGCACTCGTTTGCCCACCTCCTAGTTGTCTGCTTAGATACTCATAGGTTTTGAAATAATTCAGTAATGGAGTTAACTGCATGCACCAAGCACCCCAGTGCCAGGACCTTCCTGGGACTGGCAGACAGGCATTCCTAAACAGGGATGAGCCAGATGGTTGTGTCCAGCGGAGCTGCTCAAGTGCTCTGTGAGCTTACAGCAGTGGGACTGGTTTGGAGCCCACAACAGCTTTTCTACTTTGACCAAATCTGATGGGCCGTTCTTTGCTTCATCTGTGTTCCAGGCAGTTCCTACATGAGCGCCTTGGAGATTGGAGGCCTGGTGGGAAGCATTGCTGCTGGATACCTTTCTGATAGAGCAGTAGCAAAAGTAAGTCAGTAGAAAAAGTGAGCCCTCGGGCATGCTGGGCAGGAACACAGCATCAATCTGAGCTGCTTCACTCAGGTGCTCAGGCAGGGTGCTGTCCCTGTGAGCACAGCAGAGAAACCAGCCCATACTCAGTTCTGCCATGTGCATGGGCACAGCTGCCAAACTCCAGAAGGTGTTGGAGAATAGGTGTACTGATGTTAGGGGTTGCAATATGCCTGTCAGATTTGAGATGTTTAATCTTTTTCGTTTGTTTGCTTTACTCTGGTCTCCAGATTTTTGTGTTGAAGAGCTGTTTGCTATCTTCCAGCAGGAAAAAAAACCCCATATTAAAAGCCAGTGGTGGGATCTGGAGCCAGACTCAGGGTGGAAGTGGTTGATAACTGAAGTATTGTTCATCACTAAGAGCTTTTGTTCAGCACAGTTTGACTGTGGGCAGCCTTTAAACCACACTAACAAGGCATGCCAACAGACGTGCTGTTGATGTGCTGTCCGTGTTTCTGACTGGGCTGTGGATGGTGTTAGTCACTACAAGTATAAAAGGAAGTCCCTCCAGTTTCTGACTCTTAGCTTTACTTCCTTGTGTCACAGGTGGGTCTGTCAAGCTATGGGAATCCTCGGCATGTACTGCTGCTTTCCATGATGGCTGGGATGTGTGTGTCCATGTTTCTCTTTCGGGTCACAGTCACAGGTGACTCTCCCAAGGTAATTCACATGCAACAGCTGGCCATCAGTTATAGGGATAGCCCTGGAACGGGGAGGTTTGATGACAGGGAGCATGATTGCTTCCTTCACCATTCCCAAGGGTTTCTTTGTCTGCACTATGGAGAAGCACTGACTTAGCCTGGCTTGGGGTGCTCCTGCTGTCCTATTGTTGCGGGCAGCCTGCCTTCCAGGCTTTGCTTTAGATGTGACTTGCATCTGCTCTTATGATTGCTAAATAAATAAAACTTCTTTTCTCCTTTCATTTTTTTCTTCTTCTTCAGGAAAACCCCTTCTGGACTGTAGCCTTTCAACCTCTAGCTGATCTTACAGGCCTAAAAGAACATGAGGTTTCTGCTTGCATTTTTTCTCCCTCTGCCTGTTTCTTCTTTCCCTGGTCTGCCTTACTCCTATCCTGAGAGGTTGGTTAGCACCTCAGAACTTAGAACCAGGGCATTGAGAAGAGATTACTGTAAGTTTGGTAAAAGAAACATTTTCTTATAATAATTTGAGTACACTAACTGACTTTAAAAAGTCTAACTATGTAACTTTTAGGTTTTATACAGAAGGTTCTGAGGACTTCTGTTCATCAGGTAAAATATAGCCAGCTAAGGGATCTTGTAGGTGAGGTCAGAAAGAATGATTCTGCTCTGGCAGATGCATTCTTACTTAGTTTCTGGCAAGTGTTTTCCTAACTCCTTTCTGTCTCACATCTGGAAAATAAGATGGCACTTATTTCCTCCTGAGCTTTCTGAAATGATGCTTGCAGTTCTAAAAGCATGCTGTAATATGGAGGTGTTACTTATCCTTTGTTGTGCAAACAAGAGACTGATAATTTTGGCACAGATAGGTTTCTTAGAGCATAAGCTAACACTGAAGTTCAGACTGTTGGGTTTTTTGGTGTTTTTTTTGTGGTGGTGGTTTTTTTTTGGGTTTTTTTTTTTTTGGTTTCTCAGTTTAGTAACATAGGGGTTATCAGAGAGAGGTATCTCACAAATAAAAATGCTCTGATCAGTCACATGCCATCTAAACTGAGAAAAGCTTTCAGTTGATAGCTCCAGGATTGTTTATGAAAGCAACCTGATTCACAGTTCTTTCCTGTGATTTTACAAGCTCACTGCCCTCCTCTCTTTGATGTTTGCTGTTTCTTGCAAATAAGCACAGGATGTATTACGTGGTGTGAGGGGCAGAAGTGTGGGAGGGAGGAGAGCTGTAATGGCCAGCAAGACAGAGTGGTGGAGATGCAGCTGGGCTTTATGGATGTGGGTTCTCTACAGGTCTGAGCTCTTCTGGCTGCAGGCCAGGGAGCTGGTGTCAGCCTGAAAATGTCAAAACTCCCTGATACTGTGTATAGAATCTGAGAATTGTCAGCAGTTGCTGACTGACAGTGCTGAGATTCACAGATCCCGTTTCTGATTTTAAATTACTTTGACAGCTGTGGATTCTGACTCTGGGAGCTGTGTTTGGGTTCTCCTCTTACGGGCCGATTGCCCTTTTTGGGGTCATAGCCAACGAAAGTGCCCCTGCCAACCTGTGCGGCACCTCCCATGCCATAGTGGCCCTCATGGCCAACGGTAAGTAATACCTGTTTCCCCAAAAAACAAATTAAACCCATGCACGTTCTTAATGAAGCATGGTCTAGCCCCTGGGTGCCAAGCTACTGATTGTGGGAAGCCACCTAAGGAGAGAGAGAATTGAGCTGGAAGCCTCAGGGATGCCTGACAGGTTTCATGTTGTGCTTTAAGTTCAAACCTGGCCTGAGGAATTGTTGTATTTGCAAAAGCATAGATATTATGGAGCACACAAGTGGTGTTAGCTTTCTATTTGTTTCTCGTTACAGTTGGGGGTTTCCTGGCTGGACTGCCTTTCAGTACAATTGCCAAGCACTACAGCTGGGCCACAGCCTTCTGGGTAGCTGAAGTCACCTGTATCGCTAGCACGGTGGCTTTCTTCTTCCTACGAAACATCCGCACCAAGATGGGCCGGGTTTCCAAGAAGGCTGACTGAGGATAAGCTGCTTGGTGGAAAGGATGTTCCCACGCTGACGTGAATGATGCTCGTTTTTGTTTAACTGGCCTAGGAGTGAGTTTACCTATTGCTGCAACCTAGATAAAAATGTCTCAACTTCTCATCCAGTGTCAGGTGCCAGAGGGCACAAGGTTCCTGCTACTGATCACTTTTTTCCCTCAAGATGTGATAATTCACCTAGTTTACATTTGCAATGATTTTACTGTACCTCTTCCTCACAGCACTGTTAGAGAAGCAAGCAGGCTCTGCAGCCCAGGCTTTACCACTAAAAGTGGTCTGAAATGACTGGCTTCAGGTGCACTTACCTCTAGTTTTGTCATTACTGTTTGTCTCAGCCATTAACTGAGACATTAATCAGTTCAGCTTCGCTGCTCAGGGGCCCTGAACCGAGCCTTTGCTGCCTGCATCCGTCCCACCCAGCTGCCATAAGCACAGCTGTCCCGGTCACTTCAGCATGAGCTCGGGGTGTGCTCAGGCACATGGCAGCAGCAGAGCAGGGAATGGTGGCGACTGCAGTGCAGCCTGCTTTGACAGCAGCAAGTAGCTGTACCTGGGGTTAGTTGCTAGGACTGAGGGAGCGTGTTGCCGCGCACAAGTGGAACAGCAGGAAGCGCTGCCGCAGGGCTCTCCACAGCATTTAGAAGTAGGCATGTTTCCAGGGAATTCATGGCATTTAGAGAACCTCCTTCTAGTGAACTGATCACACCTGGTGCGCTGTCTGTGCGCAGTGTTAATGATTTGCAAGGGAGGCAGCGGCTGCCAAGGCAGCTCGTAGCCAGTGCTCTGCAGATCAGCCAGGAAAACTATCCCAGCAACAGCAGCCACCACCAACCCACAATTTCTGCAGCTGGGTTTCGTGATAACCCACATTCCTAGCATTGGCTTGTATTTTTTCAGTACATGGTGTGAAGACTGGGATGATTTTGGTTAAGAGCTGCATCTCTAATGGCTGCAGGCACGGGCTCTGGCTGCCTCTGAGTCAGCCTTAGTGGAGCCATCACTGACAGCCTTAGCAGTCAGGCCCAGCACCCTGCAATAAGTACGCTCAGGTATTTAACCAGGATTTTGTTGAATATTCTTGTTTTTCCCCAAAAGGATTTAGGGTCCTGAAAGAGGCAAGTTCAACTCGTAAAGAAGCTGCATGCAGGTACTTTGCTGAGTACCTTGGGTTGCAAGAGTAGTTAGCTAGCCTTAATTAAAAAAATGGAAGTGAATTACATTTTGTACTTAATTACATGATCTTCTATATGTGAAATAAAAATGGAGCAGTATCACAAGGGCCCTGGTTGTTTTATGGAGAGTGGTGCAAACAAAACCACCCAAACCCATATATCCTCTTGAGGTGCCACTGGCACACGTGTCCCCGCCAACAGAAAGCAAACAGCCACTTGCCTCAGTAATAAACACTTATTACTTCTATACAGAAACCCTCTGCAAGACTATAAGCTAGAGCTATACAGGAAAAAATACATATGTACATTTATGACAGGAAAGAAAAACACTGACTGTGATAAGGCCACAGACCTGCACCTTCTCCTTCACCCAAGTGCAGTGGAGCTGCAACAGCAAAATAAGGCCCTGTGGACCCAATGCAAACAGTGCTAAGGAATCTGTTTAAGGTAAGTTTCACAACAAAGGGGATAAACTGGTATTTTGGGAGATACTGAAGCATGTTTTGGGGCTGTGCAGTCTCTTCTGTGGAGAGGGGAGCTTTGTGAGAGGCCAGCCAGGGAAGAGAGAGGCCCCACTCTTCAAATGAATGAATCTGTGCAACAGGCGAGGCTTTCTCTATGATCCAGGTCCGAAGGGTCCAGCTTTCTCTGCCACCTCCAGAGCAAGCTTCAAGTTCTGATCAAACAATTCACACCTGAAACAGTCAGAAAAGTAAAAGGGATGACTTTTACCTACAGAAGTGAGCTCACGAAGGATCTCCACATCCTTTGGCTCTGCATCCTTCAAGGAGAGATTCAGGAAGTTAGGATACAGTAACATGACTGCTGTCAAGGTCTGACTTGGTCCTCAGTTAAGAATAAAGCTTCTTGTATAGGCCTGAATTTATGGTAGGACAGCAGGGTTTGTGCCAAGGAAGTGCACCTCCCACTTCCCCAGCAGAGCCAGCCCTGGAAAGAGCTCAGGTCTGTGTCTTCTCTCTGCAGCAGTGTGCTGTGGCTTCCTTCTCATTCCCTCAGCCAGTTTTGCTACTTAAGGACTGTCTGCATTTGCTGCTGTATAGGCAGAAAGCAATGAGGGGTTGCAGCCAGGTTATTAAAAGTGGGCTTTTCCTTACCTTATTGGCATCTCCAGGGAGTAGAAAGGATTCTTCAGAGCGAAGTCGGAGTAAATCTCGTAGATTTTGCGAAGAAGAGCGTCTATCCCTGTCTGCCTTGGGTCAGCAAGAACCATGAATTTGATCCCTGGAGCCACAATGCCAGGAGCATAAGGAAGGCCAAGCACAGAGACCGCCCTGACAAAGCAGAGCGGTGCGGGGTGCCTAGGGCCCGATGGTACCTGTCAGTGTCTGGAAGCAGTGCAACTTGAAGGTGTCGGTCTCCAGCATCTCGATCCCGGAGCTCCCAACTTCAGGTGACAGCTGTGACCCGATGGCGAACAGCCTGTGGGGACAGGCCCCTCAGCGCCCCTCTCACCACCCCTGCCCGTGCCACCCCCGTCCCGTCACGGCCCACCCTGACTCACGAGTGGAACATGGAGGCCAGCATAAGCTTCTCGTTGGAGGAAAGCCGGTGGCGACCAAAGCGGATGGACACCGGGTAGTTGGCGGGGTTACTCAGGAACTCCAGCACGTCCTTCCCGTCCGCCGTGAAGCGACCGTTGACCTCGGCGCCGTTGATGGCGAGCACGGCGTGGCCCACTGCGGGGACAGCGCGGCGGCATCAGCCACTCAGCCACTCAGTCAATAAGCCCGACCCGCCCGGCCCTTCCCATCCGCCGCACCGCGGATGCCGTCCCGCTGCCCGAAGGCGACAACGACGCGCTCGTCGTGCGGGCGCAGGACGAGATCGAGCGGGAAGCTGAACGTCTTCTCGGTGTCGGCGCGGGGCGCGTAGTGGTCCAGCTGGTAGATGAGGCCGCCAGCCTTGTTGACCACGTAAACGCTGAAGATCGCCATGGCGCCGTGCCCCGGCAGAGGCCGCACCCCCCGGCCC
>VZTZ01034150.1:0-71371 GCA_013400955.1 Drymodes brunneopygia
TGAACAACCTGATCTAATGGAAGATGCCTCTGCCCACAGCAGGCAAGTTGGAACTGGATGACTTTTAAAGGTTTTTCCATGCTATGATTCCATGATTCTGTGATTCCATGGCTCTGTGCCATGGATTTATTACTCTGCCCTTGTCCAAACACTGATATCGAAGTCTACAGAGAGGTCTCAAGTAGTGGTAGATGTTGCAATATGTCTGGGACCATTGGTGGAGAATGGCCCAGCATTCTCCTTAAGTAGTGTGGATAATAGTACTTACAGCAGGGGACATGAAGCTCTTCAAAGTAAATACAAAGGCATTCCATGCAAGCCATTGGGTAGAGAGCTTTGTGAGGTCTGTCTCCCCATCACTGCAGGGCAGTGAATGGAATGTGCATGTTTCTAAACAGTGGTGGGATGTGGAAAATGCTGTAAATCAACTCATGTTCCATGACCTTCAGTAAGAAGAAACCTATGTTCTGCTAACTGAGCATTTGACACTAATGCATGGATGCTGCTTGGAAAAAAATATTGTGTCCCACTGTTTCACTCTCCCAGTGATAGTCCAGCTTTAACATTTTAGAGACAGATGCTGCAAAATGATGCAACTCTCAGAAGAATTTGGGATGGCATCTGAGATAAAAATCGATGCACCACTGTTCCGTGGTTTTGGTTTTGTTTGCAACCCGTCGGGAATGGATTTGAGAAAGGAAACACCGAGTGGTGTGTGAATGTTTCAGCTGTTGTGCAGAGTGGCTGTGCTGCACATGGAAACTGCTGTGAACACCTGATGCTTCTCAGTCCACATGTCAGTGGACATGTTTGAAAGATGACCCCAACTTCAGTGGGTTTCAGAAATTCCTTCCACAGATCTGTGATGTGTTTTTAAGTCAGTCCAGAGGTTCTGTGCTGCTCTACTACTAGAATGCCTATCCTTACGTCAGCATCACCTGAAAGCTTTTTGTGGCTGAAAATGAAGGTGGGTCCAGGATAAAATGCAGCTTGCACATATTTCGTGTGTGCGTGATAAAATGCATAGTACTGAGGGAGAAGCCATGTGAGTCAGACTGTTCCTTTCCACTCCATTGAGACTTGTCAAAGATCTGAGTTTACACAAATCCACCACAGTAATGTTTTCATCTCCCAGCCCCGCACAAAGTGTGTGTATTGCCTCCAGAGAAGCCACTGCCTCTGCAGTTTTATGCTGCCTTCAGCAGGAAACAGGTTCAGCGATTCCCACTGAAGCACCTGCGCTCCATCTGTCAGCAGCGAACGCTCTTGAACTGACAAAGTGCCACCAGTGAGATTCACGGCACAGCGCGAGAGTCCCGCTTTATCAGCCCAGTGACCCAAAACCACTGCTATAGATTTTCAATGAGAGCGCGTTGGGGAGTTGAAACGACCATGCTCCCCTTGATAAGCAAGGGCATAGAGAGGTGGCAAGGACACAGAAGATCGATAAGAGCTTTAAAACTGCTCTGTGCCGATGTCAAGCCTTGATCTCGTATGCAGTCACAGGGAAGCATGACAGCTATCCATTTTCCCGTTTGCTCCAGCAGGTTTTCTGATGCCAGTAAAGTCCTTTGTCTGCAATGCTAGCCTTGGGGTCTGTTGGTCAAGGATTTAGAGCCTCTTGGTGGGCTTAGACCTCAGCCATGGAGAAAGTAGAACTAGAGCATCACAGAATGGTTTGGTTTGGAAGGGACCTTTAAAGGTGATCTAATCTGACCCCCAGCCATTGGCAGGCTCATCTTCCACTAGAGCAGACTGCTCAGAGCCCCATCCCATCTGCCATTGAATGCTTCCAGGGATGGGGCATCCTTCATATATCCTTAATTTCCTTCTTTGGCAGCTCTCAAGCCTGTTGCTAGTACTGAACTGCTAGATTCATCCATGGTTTTTTCACTCTGGCACCAGAACATCTTCAGAGAGCTCCAATTTTTTTTACCTACAAGAAAACACTAGTATGCCCTTGAATTTTACAGCATGGATTTGTGTTAGAATAACCTCTCTGCCACTGAGAAATTATTCCCTATCATACATTTTGAAACCTGCTTCCAGACAAAAGCAGAGTGATGTGTGATGCTGTGAACAACTCCGGGACAGAGAAGAGCACAGTCATTTCCAAAAGACCTCACATGCCCACTCTCTGGGCCCTTTCCATTACATTTCCTTGAAAAACAGAGCCAGTCTCGTACTTGTTTTCAGCTGACCTTTCCCAGCTGATTTCCACTGGCTGAGGCTGAAAAACTCACCAGTAGTGGGGGAAAGACAAGAAAACAGTGGTGGAGCATATTTTCTTTCACAATTTCTATGGTTCCAGTCAGGCATTATAATTGTTCATGACATTTTTTTTTCTTCTCTTCCCATAGAATCAGACTAGAAATTTGTGTTCATCTACAATTCCCCAAGTTCTTACTTCATTGTGCAACTGGCCATGAAGCATTTATAACACTGCTTGTTTTCAATGGCTTCTGGAGTCCACTTTGTAGTTGCAGTAGGTTTACAAAGACCCCGCTGTTGGAGGTGGTTAGCTTGCAAATTCTGTCTTACCCTTCAGTGTAAGCGCTGGCAAAAAGGGTGACTGACTCCACAATCAGGGACCCTTGAGCTTGCCCCACCTTTGGCCTACCACTTTTTCACTCACATCAGGAGAACTCCAGGCTGGAAAGAAACACTATAAGAAGATTCACAACTGGTCTTCCAACTGCCCAAACAAGCAAAATGCTTTCTTTGATGTTAATGAGCTGCTGGCATAGACTGGTGCAGTGCATGTTTATTATCTGGGTGCAAAAGGCCTGATCTGATAGATTGGGACACATCCCATTATGTTTGTGCCACCCAACACCTGCCCCTCATCATCTTCAGACTTGCCATTATTCTGCTAGATGACAGCTTTGATGTTGAAGGAAATTTCTGGCAGGCCTGAATTTTGTTATGTGGTCATGATACACAACACACAACACTCACACACAACACCCAGCACAGCAGAGACCAGACTAATCTGGGTGATGCAAATTTTGAGCAATTCGTATCTGGATCCACTTGACTCCAGCAGAAAATAGGCACTTGATAAGTGTTCAGGTACCTATTGAAGGGTGAATTTTCTTCTGGAATTGTATTAAGCATTTCTTTGCATCTGCTGAAGTCAAGACCTGTTGGTTAGTTGACAACAGAAGAAACACACGGGTCACAGAGCAGCAGTGGTTTCACCAGGCAGGACCGACCAAAAGCCCTGCCTTTTTTTATTTACCTATTTTTATAGGTTTCTAAGGACAGTCAAAGATTGGTGAAAGGGGTCAACACCCCTGAAGGTTTACAGGACAAAGACATGGTCAATCATTTTTCTCCACTCCAGGGAAAGGAATGAAAAACAATTCCACAAGTGCAAAACAATCCCGGCTGGTTAAGGAAAACAAGGACCATGTTTACAGAACAAGTATGGGAAACTACAGCTACAATGTTACAACTTATGGGGCCCACCAGGGCGACAAAGACCCTTTTAACAACCTAATCTGCATGTCTGAAAAATACCTGACTCCAGGTTTGAAGAGGAGGGACAGCATCATTTTTCTCTGCTGTAAGCAGCAAACTCATTTCCATGAAGGAGGAGACTTAGGGGAAGGGTGGCAGGACCTTTTGCAGCCACAGCAGCTGAAGCAGAAGGAACTTCTCTGTGTGGGCTTTCTGGACACCAGGATGCTGATGGGAGATGTGTCCCAGGGCATTGCCTCCAGGAACCAGTTTTCAGACTGTGTTAATCCTTGCCTGAGCAAGGAACCTTATCCCATGACCCTTCATTACACTCTGCTTCTGTCTTTTTCAGGTATTTCAGTATTTTTCACTGATGAAGCACTGCTATATTGACAATAATAATTATCTTCATAATAAACTGACTTGATCCAGGCAGACAGGTGGATGGAAAAGTGAGAAAAGAACTAAAAACGGGCACACAGATGAATAGTTTGGAAGGGAGTAGGAAGCAGATGGTGAATGAATTCATTAGTTTAGAGCAACTGTATGTACCCCCTTCTTTCTTCCCAAGCTGCAGCTCAGTTTTGCTGCTCATATTTGTAATCTTCCTCCCCCTGACTGGCAGTTCCCTTTAATGCTTGTTATCCTTACAGTGGAGCCCTTGGAGCATATACACAGCAACTCTGGTTTACCTGTAACAAACCAAAGTCACAGCCAAGCCATCTTTCCAGCTCTGCAATAAATCCAGGTGAGAGTCCAAGGCATTTCATGCCATTACTTGCTGGTTTTAGCCATAGTGAGAATGTTAGTTTGAAAATAGGATCACCTGTCCTTTAGTTGCTTCAAAAGCTTAGTGAGCCACATAGGTACCAAGCTGGAAAGTTCAGGTCGCTCTGAAGTTCAAAGAGACTGAACTGGGTTTTACTATAATGGCAGTCAATTAAAGACAAGTGATATGGAGTGACAGGACAATGGGAAATAGTTTCAAACCAACAAAGACTGGATTTAGACTGGATATTGGGAACAAAATATTGACTGTGAAGGTAGGGAGGCACTGGCACAGGTTTCCCAGAGAAGTTGTGGATGCTCCATCCCTGGAAGTGTTGAGGGCCAGGTAGGATGGGGCTCTGATCAACCTGGTCTAGTGCCCCTGCCTATGGCACAGGGATTGGACTGGATGATCTTTTAAAGCCCTTTCAAATGCACATCATTCTGTGGTAAATGTACTGCTTCCCAAACGATCCAATCACTGCTGTTCCACACACCAGGGCCTGCTGAAAGCAGCAGGATTCCCGTGAGCATATGTATGAATTCAGACAACATCCCAGGGTGTTCAGACATGACCCTGCCCTGGCCAGCAGGTCTGTGGCAGAGAAAATGCATGCCTTGCAGTAAAAGGGGTTTCCAAGGCCCATTCACCCTGGTGAGAATAATAGAATTTGTCAGGGAAGCCACTCTCAGGCACCAGCAGTGGCTGTCTGCCTTTCCCAGTATGGGTTGACTTCCAAAACACATCTTCCACTGTGGATTCATCTGCATACACAGAGGAGTCTGTCTTGCAGCTCCTTTGGAAAGGCTCAGCACACGTTCTGCAGGAGCTGGGACCCTCCCTTTTCGTGTGACTGTCGAGCCAATGCCAAATCCCAGAGGGGAAGCTGGTCCCAAACAAAACGCAGAGGTGGACCGAGGCATGCTGAATTAAATGCTAACTCAGTAATTAAGTTAATTGAGCTTTCGATCTGGCCCATAAATAGCTTTTACATCTTAGCATGATGATTTTGCCTGTTGCTAATTTGACTAATTAAGTCGACTAATTCTATGTGTTGTAGAATTGTTGTTATTGGGGAAATAAACATTTAATTTAAAAGCTAATTGAGGAACAGGCTGTGGTCAAAAAATGCAGACAGATGAAATGGGTGTTTGCTGATCACTGAGTTCTCATCATTTTCAGTGGAGGAAGGCAGGCTTGGTAACCTTAAGAGCGAGATCTCATGCTTGAGTGAGAAGCACGAGAGATAAATAATTTCTGACTGACATAACTAAAGCTGACTGGTTTTTACCAAGCCATTGGTGAAGTTTCCTTACTTCCTACAGTGAGCAATCACAATATTAAGTTTCCTTGTTTAAAGGATTTCAGAATTTGTGGCTCAAAATGTTCGGAGTATTTAAATGTAAGTGTTGATGCCTAGCCAAATACTTTTCAGCTGGCCATAAAAGGTTACTTTGTGAGGGTACTAACTCTGTTAATATTGAATTGCATTTTCTAAGATGTTGATTGGAAGTACTTCAAGAAATTTTGTTTGGGGCTTTTATTTGAAGGATATAGGGATACTCTGTACATGTGTGTACTTGTATATCCTTTCTTTGTACCATACTGCACGTGTACACTCTCTGTAATTAGCTATAGCAATAAATTGTGCAGGCTATATTGCTTGTCCAGCTCTTAGTATCCATCAAACCAATTACCAGGAGAAGTCAGAAGAATGCTTACGCTGCAGTTTGCAGAATTTATGTTTTCAGGATGCAAGGGTAGGGAAGTACGTGTTAAGCATTCACCCCAAGTCGCACACTGAGTTAAGCTGAGGAACAGGGAGATTTTCTTCACCTGGAGCTGCTGCACCAGTATTTGGTTATTGCCACTGGAGTGGGACCAGGGCCCAAGCCAAGGACAGGTTTATGTGAACCTCATTTGACAGTGTTTATCTTGATGACCTTAGTGTGCCCGGTGTTTATGAATGCTTGTCATTCAAAGAACTCATTCTAATACCTAGAATTGGGATGAATGTGACGTTACAGCCAGGGATCTGTTCTTCCCATTCGCTCTTCAGACACTCATCTGCAGAATGTGTTTTCATGAGGGGACTCTCAAAGCTGATGTGACCACAGAAATTAAGAAGCTAAAAGTGAAGTTGGGAATAAATAAACTGTCACGTTGTTGCAATGTGCCACATGGTTGGGAAGGACACCTGCTCTGCACAAAGACCTCTGTGTATTCTTCAATTGACTCATGCAAGGTGTCAGAATGAGAAGGTATTTCCCCATTGTATTTTGGGGTGGTGGATTTTCTCCACATCTTTGTTATTTATTTATACCCACATTATGGGGTCTGACCTGGAGTCCTTACAATGGTGCTGAACCTATGAGGTTTAGTTGGATATTTTGCAAATGATTATCTGGAAGGAATATAAATAAAATTTAAAGGGCCAGTGGAAAATTTGGGCTTGCTTTTGACCTTTTAAAACCCAGACAAAACCAGAATTATTTTTTTTTCTTGATAGAAATTCACTTACTTTCTAAATTTCCAGTCTGTTTGAATGGGAACATAAGCCCAAAAGACTTAAAAAACTGGAAAGCCTCTTTCAGATACAGAGGGACTGAGATATGCATCAAAGTAATTTTTCTTGGAAATATTTGATTTTTGATAGGGTGCGCTTTCCACCTTAAAAAAAAAGAGTATTTAGTCTGATAATTACCAACCAGCAAAGCGCAGCAGTGGTGCACACAAATTCTGGTAGGGAGCTGGTAGCCCCTGGAGAGACACTTTTTTTACCTTCCTTCTTCAGCAACTGCATGCTGCAATCCACACTCATGCCATCACAAAGGTGTCTATGTATTAAAGTACTTTTTTCCCCCTTTCCTTCATTTTTATCGGTGGAAATTGACAGGGTTAAGATTCACTGGGATGAGCAGACCATACCATGGATCTTCCTGGCCTCTGCTGTCTTTCCTGGCTGTGACATCACCACTTTCTGCCAGAAGACAGCTGTGGAGTGTTCTCCTTGATGTGACAGAGACCTTGAGACCCACAAGGCACATGTTTCTCTGGACTCGGAAATTAGGTTCACGTGCTGCTCTCTGAGTATTTGTGTTTTAATTTAAAAGTTTGTAGAAGAGCTGGGGAGGTCACATTAAGGACACATCAGGTAGCATTTAAGGGCTGCAGAAAATGCATTAAGATGAGATACAGGAATCTGCTGGATTCACTTATCAAAAAGGAGTCTGATCTATGGCATGACTGCAAAGTACTTTTGTAAGGAATTATTTCTGTCTACTAACCTTGCCTTTAATATAGCAGGCAAATGTGTAAAAAAATCAATTTCTGGAAGTTTATGTCCATTCAATATGAAAAAAATAGAACATCTTTAAATAGAAATGACAAATAACTCAATTACTACCTGATGCAGAGCAGGGAAAAATATTTGTCCTCTCAGCAATGTTCACATGCTAGAAAAATTATTTTCCATGCTACTTGTGGCAATGAGGGTCAAAACTACCCAGGGCCACGAGTTCTGTTTGGAGCCTTTAGGTGTTCTTTGCATGCTACCAGTCAAACAGAAGCTGCCTTCAACTGCTTTTACTTTTCCAAGTAAAAGTGTACTTCAGTAACAGCAAAAAAACCCTAGACCACCCTAACTGTTACAGCACTGAGGGAATAACTTATATTGGTTAAAAGCTTTGGGAAAGTTTTGCTTTTCAATGCAATTTCTTTTAATATGAGATTCCTGAAAAGCAATGCTTCAGAAGAACAGAGGAAGAAAAAGCTGTGACCCATCTTTTTTGAAAAAAGCAAACAACATGGAATAACACCTGTTGCTCAGACTTACTGCCATGATATACTTAGATGATCCAGCCTATCTTCTAAGGTTGGAGTGTTTATTTCTTAAGATTTTCAATGTCAAATACAAGATTCAAATACCCTTTCTTCAATTACTAGTGATGGGACCTGGGCACGAGGGTGGCCTAGAAAGCTTCAGGAGAGTCCCTTTCTTTTCACATTAGGACTGATGGAAGGCATTGATCCTGCCAGACACAGCTGTTGCCACATTTTTGTGCCTCTGCATCTTGGCAGGAGGCAGTAGCTATACTGCAGTCTCTTGTGATTGTTTTCATAAATCACAGGAGGGAGGAGTGCTGGTTGTGATTATTGATCAACATAATACAAAAATAGCAGCTTTGATACAGAGATTTGGGGGTATTTCTAATGCCACATGTAATCCACACCTAAAAGCCACTGTTCAGGTAGCTCAGTTATGCTTTTGACGTCCAAATAGGAGCCCAAACCCCATTCAGTACAGAAGCTGTCATTAAGAGCTTTCCTAGCAATTCATCAGCCCCTTTGTTTGGGATAGTTCTCTGCAGCTTAGTATTTCTGCATCACACACATCAAGCTCTCAGGCATAAGAATGGCCATAATAAAAACAGAAGTGTAACAGGTCACGTTTCTACACTTTAGCCTAATGGGATAATTTAATGTGCTTTTAATGGCAACAAATCTCTCCCATCCTCCCCAAACACAGATTTAACAATGTGAGATTTGAGGTAACAGAAGCCTCTGGTCTGGAGCTGTAATTTCTTTTTATAGCTTGCTTTTGCCACTCTGCAGAGTGTAAAATTCAAGATTAGTTTGAGATTAGTTTGGATAAGCGTAAGTACATCACAGAGATATTTTTAATTGCTTCTTTCTGCTTTACAAAGTCCATTGGTGTTCAGCAAAAAAAAAAGTGTAGCAAATTCAGATATAGTATTTGGGCCAAGATTTCAAGCCCAATGCTTTTAAGGAGCATTCATTGCAAAGCAAGTTCCACTTGAAAAATCTTGCAGCTTTTTTGGGGATTCTGAGCCTTTGACAGGAATGAAGTATTTGTGGAGATGCTGTTTCATTCTGTTTTAATTTTGAACACATACTGGAAAAGACTTTATTATGAAAACAGTATTTTTCTATAAAGGCAAGACATCAACATCCATTCTATTTCTCTATTCAATTTACAGATGTTTAAGTGCACACAAGACATTAAGTCTATGATTACTAAGCAGTTTTGTAGCATAACCCTTGCAATTCCTGATAACTTTAGTTTTTCTTGCATGTCTGACAACTCTTTCCATGTACACATAAGCAAAATATTTTATTCTTTGTTCTGGAGGAATTTGCTTTTTGCTTTGCTTGGTACTAGAAAAACGTGATCACAGAGTCAAAACCAAAATACAGTAATATTTCACCGCTATTTTGGTTGAGTGGTAAAGTCCTTGTCACAAGGACTTTTCATTTTGTGAAGGATTGATTTTAGAGAGGCTAATTCTCTCTGTAAACCATAGCACAGAAGATGTATTGTGTACAGTTACGGAACATGTAATTAATATTAAATAATAGAAAATGGCTCTTGGCTTTAGTATCACTTAATATCATTCTGAAGCTTTCAAGGGCCTCTGTCAGCCAGACTCTATGTGTATTTCCCAGAAAAGAATGATGGTTTTGTTTTTCTATGCATTTATTCTCTAAAATAAAAAAATAATAAATTAGCAGTATAAACAAAGGGGTTTAGCAACTATCCTGCAACCACTGTTCAACACATAAGGTAAATGCAGAGTCACAAATGAGAACATTACATCTTTTCTCAAGACGTATCTCTGTATGAAACTTCAGCCCCCAGATTAGCACTTTCATTGTCCCTTTTTGGAACAAGTTTAGAGCTGACCCCAAGTGTAGTAATAAAGCGTGGGCATTGGCCTGCAGTGGAACTTTGATCTTAGCACTGAGATACTATGAAGCACTCATCACAGGAAAATTCACATCTGTGATGAATTTCTTCTACACTTCATTTCTCTCCTGTTTTAACTTGTCTTGAGGGAAGCCAGAACTGTACATTAATTAATTGAAAATGTACGTATCAACCCTGGCTGAATTAATAATGTCCTTTTCCCATCTGGCATCAAGGTCAGGTGTTTGTCTAAATGCACGTGGGATTCACAAGTCAAACTGGGTCTCGTTGGGCTGAATGCTGATCAGACAGATAGCATGGGCAGTCTCCTTTCCAAATAGTTGATAACCTGGATATCAGACAGAAAATAGCACGTAAGCAGAATGGATAAATGATCACAAAACAAAATGGGGGAAAAAAGAATTGACACATTGCTGTGAGCATAGTTTTGGCAAAACACTTATTTTCTCACCAAAAGCACACGTAGTGTGAGCCCAGGTGTCTCTTGACATACTGCAACTCATTTGTCAGGCATATCTGCTACTACTTGTGCTTTTAAATTAAGGATTCACCATTCAGTGACTCCAGGACAATGAGGATGAACTCTTCCTATCAAAAAAAGTGACTCTTCATAGATAAAGCAGCATCTACTCCCACATCTCTTGTCTTATCCCTGAGCAACAGAGACATGCTGCTTCCAGATACAATGCCAGGCTGCTACACAGGAGAAGAACTGGCTCATGCCAGACAAAAAGAGTCAGTTGCTGACCAGCTGACACATTTTATTTTCTATATGTTTGGAATATGAAAAAAAATTACATTTTCTTTTGGTATCATTCAAATAATAAACCTCAAACACAGAAATCTCAATTCATGTTCTCTTTTCCATGGGACTGACAAAAATGTCAAACAGCTGTATCCATTAAATTGAAGACACCAGAAATTACAATACATCATCTCTCACTTCAAAAATTACTATTCCTAACAAATTGAGGGGGAAACCAAGTGCATCTACACTAGTAAATTGGTCGTCCAGAATACTCAGCTGATCACTGCTGTATGAATACTCCTTCTCTTACAAAAAATTGTAAGGGTTAGAAAGAGCATGCAAAAAGTCATAGGCTAGTGGTATTTCTGGACTTTGATAACACTGAAAATGTGCAATAATAGATAGGTAAATTGGAATTGAAAAATGATACAGATAAGTGCTGTGAGCTGTCTTGCTTATCTTCAGAGCATAAAAAAGAAACTTCAGAAAAATGTTTACAATTGGAGTGTGTTTTAGTGTAAAAGCAAAGGGAAGCATATAAAACATCAGTTTGACAGTCAACACAGTTACAGCTGCATTAGGAAAAATAGGGCCTTACAATGATAGATTTGAGAAAGTGAAAAAATCTGCTTTGAACAACTCAGAGGAGATTTGTCTTCAGTTCCTGGGCCTTCCTTTGAAGTGTGATCAATAGAAAGGTGCCAGTGTGTCTGAAATTCCTGGAGCAAAACTTTAGCTGCAATAAATCAGTGCTGAATCCACCTGGCTGTTCTTCATTGGCATTGTGGTGATGACACAGTGATAGTAAGAGATCAACAAGAGCAACATACAAGGTCAGTGTCAAAGAGGTGGAAAATGTCCAGGAGCATTATCCAGTCATGAATAAATCTTAATTGAATGAATTATAGAATCATTTGGGCTGGAAAAGATCATCATTGTGTCCAACCACTAATCCAGCCAAGCCCACCACCCAGCCCTGTCTCTTTGCCTTGCTCTCCTTAGGCTTTGCATCTTCTGGCCTGAGAACCACTCTTCTAAACCAGCTCTGCAGCTGATGAAGTTCTGTGTCATTTTCTTGCTGTTGTCTGTAGAATTAAGTATTTGCATATAAAAGTACTTTATAAATACATTTATGAGGGAGCTGCTTGTCTGGTATGGAATTATAAAATGTTCCCATTCAACAAATCATGCAGAATCAATAAATACGGACTTTATGAATGTGAACTGCAGAGCAAAACAAAAAACGTTGGTATAAACAACTTGGGATTCCAGCTCTGGCATTGCTAGCAAATTACATTTTTTGGAAATTCATTATATCAGTCTTTTGATTTCAAAGGAAATGGTATTCCAGAGTCTGGTATCTTATTCTGTAACTAGAAGAAAAAGAAATCTGTGCCTTTACACTGCTTCATGTTCTGCCAGCAAAACCTCCAATCACTTCTAAAAATCTTTGCATTAATCTATACAGGAGGAAGGAAATATTTATATTCATATCATCCTTTTATTTCCAGGATAGACTAATCAAGACTGGAAAAAGCGTATCCTTAGTATCAATAAGGGCATGACATTTTTGTTCCACTATAGCCATGTAAGGTCTAATATAGAGGGACTACTTAGGTGGTGCATATTTTCAGATAACTTGCTGGGTCAAAGCTAAGTGCCGAACATTCAAAACTTGCCCATATTCAATCTAGCCTGTGGCAACAAACTAATTATGGAAACCAAAAATGGCAAATGCATAAAACAATATTCATAGAACAAACCAGAAACATCCAATTAAGAACAGAAATGCAGAAATGCATCACCTTGCTGCCACAAGGGTGATGACACATGATAAAGATGAGATAAATTGTTTTCTACCTGTAGCTGGAAGAAGACTACATGG
The DNA here is from genome assembly GCA_013400955.1 of Drymodes brunneopygia. Taxonomy (NCBI): domain Eukaryota; kingdom Metazoa; phylum Chordata; class Aves; order Passeriformes; family Petroicidae; genus Drymodes; species Drymodes brunneopygia. The sequence goes on from VZTZ01034150.1 coordinate 12,593, forward strand.
AAACAACATCTGCACTGTTTCCTGGCTGACTTTTGATTGGAAAATATTATCCTTAGAGATCAGATATACTAATGAGACTTCCTGTTTTTACATAACTGCTTGGGGATCCTTCTTTTTAGCCTCATGTCTGTCGTTCAAAGTTCGTGCTGTTCCCCTTTCTGAGCAGAGATCACCTTATAGCTAGGAAGTCATGTGATATTTGCTGAAAAGAGGCATCACAGCTGGCCCAGAAGATCTACCGGGTTTGGCCCAGTTGAGGATAAATGCTTCTCTTCCAGATGGGGTGAAAAATGAAACAACAGGGGGAAGATCACCCAGTCCTCCTGGGAGCCTTTCAGAGAGGAGAGCGGGTGGTGAGGATGCTCTTTTGGGGAGACACTTTGGAAAAACAAAGAGTGGAGCAGGGTGTCGTTGGGAAGGCAGTTTCCAGTGAGTGGGCTGATGAAAGGAATTTGATATGGTGAATTTCTTTTCCTTGGAGAAATGATACTGAATGTTCAAAGGGAAGAGTTTGGTCTGAGCTGGAGAGTGCCTTTCAACACCTAATACTGTCAGTTTCTTCTACCTGGTACTTCTCATGAAGAATATAACTGTTTCTCCCTGACCCTATATACCTTAGGAGGTATATAGGCAGCTGGGAAAGGTTTCATAGCCAGTTTCTTCATTTGTTTCTTAGCTTCTCCTCTGTATATCCCTACTATGGTACAAAGCCTTCTGATTCTGAAAATCTGGGGTTACAGTGCTATAACCATTTCCATTCTATCGTAAGGCTCCTCAACATAAACTAAGAAGAAGTTAAGGCAAAACTATTGGATTGGAAGCAGATCCTGAATTTCAGAATTAAGAAAGCACAAAATAATTAAGTAACATAGAGAGAGAGGCTTATCCTGAAGGGCATGGGAAGCTTCATGCCAAAGTATATTTTGTTCTCAAAGAGTAACTGAGAAGAATGTTTCAAACTGTTCATATCAAGGACCTGCAGAAATTCTGGTTCAGCTGGGGAGATTCCAGACATTTCCATGCAAAGGACTTTGGGTCCTTTCAAAAAAATATTGTATATATATATATACATACATTCTATGTATAATATACAATATTGTTTTATTATATATGATATGTTGGTCTATTATAAACATATACATGTTTTATTATAAACATATTATATATAGTATCATATACTTAGATTACAATATATATTATTTCTGTTTTGTTCAAACTGCTGGTAAATAATCAATACTTGAAATTTGCAAGTAGAAAAACTGTTTTGAGGTCTTGGGGACATTTTATGTATAAAGAAAAGAAACACCTTTTTGCAAAATTTCAGTGTTACATACTATAGAGCTAAAGGTGAATATTCCTCTCCTCCCAAGGGCAACACAAATAGCCTCACTCTACATTTTGCTCTAACTTAAAGTTGCCTTATAACAGGGGAACCATCCACCTGGACTATGCCCATCTGCTTGTCTGTTTATTCCTTAGCAACTGTAACTGGAGGTTTAGGCAGTTTTGGCAGCTCTGCAAGTCAACAGCTTTCAAAAAGTAAAACTAAATTGTGACAAGATAGATGTTTGCTGAATGAGGGTTCTCTGCAGATGAAATCAGTACTTCTGCCAGGTCCATGTGGAGTTAGTGTCAACTGCTTTGTGTAACCTGCTTCCAACCCCTAGAGACCAAAAGATCAAGTGATTTAAAACTCTCTCAGACCTGCTGGGCATTATGGAGTTACCATCAGAAATCCTCTCAGTCCCTCGAAAGTAGTAGGGCTTATTGGTGATGGAGGTCCTGTAACTGGCAATTGTGCCTACACTACCTGAGAAGCTTCTAGTTCTTCATTGCTATCCTGAGCTACCAGCTATGATAGCTGTTAGCTACTGGGCTCTGAGTGAGATTTTGATACATGTGAGGATTCAGGAAATTCCCACCTCTACCCAGGTGCCTACCCAGATCATTTGTTTAGAGAAGGGACTGATACAATCACCTGCCTCTTGAAATAACGCACAAAACTGTACCTGTAACCCCACTTTTCCCACCTTATGCTCCATCTTGGATATTAGATGCAACACAAGTTGTGAAGAAAACAAGGTTCAGCCTTCATATATTCCCTAATGGATCTTGAGTTCATCTTATAACTTGCAGTTCATGAACCTGATTGCCCTGGAGGGCAGATAGATTATAGGCAGGCTGCCCTAGAGCCATAATGTACTTAAAAGAAGGCACCTGGAGGTGCTAGGAAAGTGGAGAATTGAACTAAACACATCAGTTGGATTACTTTTAACCTCACACACCTCAAATTGCTTTTACTATCATTTCAATGTTTACCAATATCCTTCAAAGCAGTTTGGAGGACTGATAGGCTCAGCCTTGTACTCGGCAGCTGCTGCTGAGAACATCCCATGCTCTCAGTCACATATCCATGGCACACCTCACCAAGAGACAAAGACACATGCTGTCACTTTAGTGTTTAATTATACAACTCTTCCTCACCCTCATCTGCACAGCTGAGGACTGAGACCAAAGGTGATGAGAAAGGGAAATAGTAATTTGGCAGGGGAAAACATATGAAGACCTTCTAAGCTGCGGTAGCACAAATTACCCCAGCTAAGATAAGAATGTGCATTAAAGAGTAAAATGTGTCAGGTGAGGTATCAGGTGGAATAACTTCTTCAAAGGGAAATAACCCATGTATGAGGAGTGTGGTAAAATGGAAAGGTGAAGAGCAAGACCAAAATCCCAAGATACAGCACAAATTTAAAGAATATGTTGATTTCTATAACATCATGGAGTAAAAAAGGGCTGAGGATAAGATAAAAAATTCAAAGCCTAGAGCTTTCCTCCTTTCGTGAAAGTGGAGCTGCTGTTGCCTGACCTCTGCTCTCTGCCAGACTGAGTCCCAACAATTACACTCTGTCTGCAAACAACATTCGTTGCCTTTTTAAAGAAAGAAATCCCAGATCTCTGATGAACTTTATGATTTCTCATGTCAGTCAGGGCTTCCACTGAAGCCCTATATCAGCACTTCTAAAGATGAAGCAAAACCTTCTACAATCAAGAAGCTTGCATAAATCAAAAGTTTTGAAGGTCTCCATCTGAAAGCTCTCTACTTTTCCTTGTGGCTGTTAGGCATAATGCTTTTAACAAGAATGTTGAATGAACAAGAAAAGAGGAGACTCTCATGAAATCACCTTCCTTCAGAAGCCTGGAATTTAAGATGCACAACATAAGACAATATTAAACTTTCATGAAATGTGTTCATTAAAACTACTCAGTTCCTTTTGTAAATAACTGGCTCCTTCACCATCTGATGTCTTCACAATCTGATGTCTTTGTAAACCTTGACAATCTCTTCCCTTCCATTCCTTCTCTGTATTTGTGGGAATATATATATGCTCCTTCTCAAATAACTAAATATTCCTCAATCCCCATAAATATTAACCAGCAGACTTTGTAGAGCAGGAGATGAAATGTTTACCATTCACATCAAAGGTAGTCAATTCATGACCCATTTAGGTTGAATCCCTGCTGGGGGTGTAGGGGAAGGAAAAAAGGATGAGGTAGAAAACAGTCCTCTGTGAATGTCATTTGAGCACATGTTTATGGCAATACCTTTGTTGCCTACACAAATGTATTTGCATATCCATAAGTAATAAGAATTAAGATGTGGGCTTTGTTTGAACTCCTCCTGACTTATTTTCCTTTGACAGGTGGGTCTTGGTTTGCATGCTGTGTTCAATGTTCTTTGAATTCACAAATCATTTCACTAAAATAGCTTAATAACTGCTTTCTGAGCACCTTCAAATTCAGATCTTTAACAGAAATAAATTATCGAAGACAAATTCTCTTTCCTGAATCTGTGTATTTCATGGACAGAAATTAAATGTTCAGTGGTATTTCTCATGTTCTGGTGGCTCTGAGACTTGTCTGGGGCCGAGGAATGCGTCTGCTATGTGCATAGGATGACACTGGGCAAGTTCCTGCATCTCTTTGTATTCAGGGCTTTTTCTCCCATACTTGTAATAATACAGTTGTAATAATTGTTGAGACCTGGCGGGGCAGATGTTTAAGAATAAAATAAGTGCATGTTGCAGAAAGAGCAGTCTTACTACTTTACCATTCACTTCATTGCACTTCAAGCAAGTAAGTAATTGGCCCAAATAGCCAAAACAGAATAGAAACCAGAAGGGCGTCTTCACTGATTTCAAAACAAAGATATAAGGTTTCTTTCAGTCTTTAACAATGTACCTTACAGTCTGTATCTGCTTTTATCATTCAACTTACATGAGCAGTGCAAACAAATGTTATATTAACAATCCTGCATTCTCCAAGGCACCTTTCCCAGCAAATTAAAAGAGTATTTGTGGTATCTAGATTAAAAAATACACCAAATAATTACGAACACCTCACTTTCTAAATAGTCTCAGTTTAACAGTTTATGAAGAAAAGAATACCTTTTCTATGATTCAGATTCCAGTTTTGTTAAGATGGGTGTTAACGGAGATCATCTGCTGGTAGGCATAAAAAAACCATGACCAACGTGGGTGGCAGCTTTTTTCTTTTGAAACCATTGACATCTGAGTCCTTTAACACCTAACTTTGTGAAGGGAAATTCAAATCCCTGCATTTTTAATGAAATCTAAGTCTTAATCTTGCAAATAACACTATTTTGTGAGGAGTATCACTAAACATATACTTGGAAAGTTTGAAGAGAAGCAGACATGGAGGCACTCCAAATCCAAATCCATGCCTTTGCCTCATTTTCCACCACTGATAGAAATTAAATTGCTTACTTCCCTCTCAAATGTTAATGCAGGGCTGTTACTATCTGTAAGCAGTTGTGCCTGCTAAGAGTTCTGGAGAGGTTACAGAAACACACATCATGACTGACAAGTCTTAATGTTCAATAATAGTGAGACTTTATAGCAAAGATGTATCTGGCATTCATGCCATAGTAGCAGACATAGCTCAAGAGTTTCTTCATGCTCAGTATCTCACCCTGCAGTGACAGTCATTAAGTGTAGGGGTAGAGCCTTCCTATTCCTTCCAAGTGAAAAGGGTTCTAAGGAAAGATGACACATTCCTGGAAATAAAATAATACTGCTGCAATGCTGATTGCCCTCCTCTAACAGTCCTGAGTTGGATGATCACAATTTTCATTTTCTTTGACAAATTTGATGGGTAATCAGGCTAGCACTCATCATTTTCTTTTTGCTAGCAGCAAACTATTGTCATGAATCTTTCTTTCCTGCCTGCCTTGTGTCCCTGGTGCCATCAGAAGGTTGTGGGTATCCCACTGGGGCATGATTGCAAAGAAGGTGGATGGTAGAAATATCTCATTTGATAAGCAGTTGCCAGTTAGCAATTGAGGTATTGGGCTGATGGAGGTCTCTGTGCCCTGGCTCATCTTGTCTTCCAAATTTTAATCAGTGGTGCCAAGACAGTGCTGAGGATACATCTCAGTGGCAGGAGTTATGCTACCTGTGGCACCAGTCCTGAAGCAGCTCAGGTGCTGTGGTACTTTTCCTCCTCATCTCCTCATTTTAGTAAGCCATGTGTTTGTCACTAACTTTGTTCTCCTAGGAGATAGTAGAACAGCTAGAGATTTTTGGGTGCCACTGAGTTGCCTAAAGTCCAGGGTGTTCCTGCTGCCTGTGTAAATATAAAGCTCTTCTGACTCACGATAAAAACTCAACTTTGCTCTTCAGTAAGGCGGAATAGACAAAAGGACTGGAGCTGAGTAACTACAATACCTGTTTCTGCTCCACTTGCCTCCTTAAATGTTAATGCTTTGCATTTTCTCTCCCATTCCCTGCCTGTACTTTTACCATTGTTTCATCCATAATCAGAACCTCTAAAAAGTGGGTGAATAAATCTGGTCATTATTTGGTTTAGGATAGTATGCAACAACCCCAGAATCCATATTCGTTATATTCATCATTTGCAAATTCCTTTATCCTGGAGGAGCTATGTAGATTGAGTTTGTGGGAACTTGTGCCTGAGGGTCTGAGGACACACTCTGAGGGAACTCTGTGTGCATTAACCATTATTTTTTATTCTGTTTTTCCCTCTCTCTCTCTCTCTCTTGGTTGTTTGTTTGCAGTTTTTTTAAGTTGGCATTTAATATTCATTCCTTTTTAGGACAAAAGTGAATCACTTAGAACCACTTAACCCTTTACTCCCGTTGGTATTGCCCAGAAACACCACTGTCTCTTTGGCCAGCTACTATTTCCTTTCAATCCTTCCAAGGCCTTGGCTTTCTTCTCCCAGACAGGAACTATGGAAGACCTTCAGACTTTTTAAGGCTTAAAATCTAGACTCATATCTTGACTGGATCCTGGTTTTCTGGTGGCAGAATAAAATAGTTGTGTAAATTATTATCTCTCTGGTAGCTGTAGGGTTTTTGTTGATCCTTTGATCTGAACATCTCAAGTCTTCTGCTGAATCTGGTGTCTCTGATTCCTGCTGTCACAAGATACCTGTTCATAGCCAGGGTCTCTGGAAGTGTCACAGACAAATCTGATTGCAATGACTGAAAGAAGACACTTCCTTTTAGAACCTTGAGGTATTATAAAGTGCTAGGTATCAGGTTTTTGTGTTTATCCTGAAACTGTTGTAAGAACAAATGTCAGAAGTAGCTCTCTGTGCAGACTGTTGGGCTGCGGGTGTTAAAATTCTCGTAACTGAGGATGAGCTATCACAGGAGATTCTACACACCCTTGTGACATGTCTGTCCATGTACAGGGTTATAGGTCCTCTGGGCCAAGCTGCGCATCTGCGCCTGCAGGAGCACAACACTGGTTGATCCTAGAATGGATTGTGCCTACTTGAGAAATATAAATGTGTAGCACCATGATGCTTGTAGAACTGAATGTGATTCTTTTGAGAATGGAAAAAAGGAATCACATGTATACAACAATTACATAAATAGAACATTTTCCCTAATATTTCTAAATTCTTCCAGGTATTCTAAATCTTATTAAGTCAATCCAAAGGAAAAGTGTACCTGACAAAAATCCAACTCTGTGCTTCTTGATGCTGCTGTATCTTGTATTAAACCAGGCACAAGGTGGGGATGAAAACTCTGTAGGTTCTTCTCCATCCTTCTTCCTCTGTCTTACACCCCAACACTCATCAGCAAGAATAGACAGGGACAGTACATGATCACTATATATTTCACAGAGGAAGCATTTTTTTTAACTCAAGAACCAAATTTCAGCGAAGACAAATTCTCTTTGTTATGTCCTCTCTTCCCAAACACTGTAAATGACCCTCTTAAACCAATGAGATTACTGGAGCAGATAGCGCAAGTCTGTTTACGCTTTGGAAACACCCCTGGAAGTCTCTCTAATCAAGTCAAAGGTGTTTCCTCCTCTTTAAATGCACAGCTTGGCCAGCCACAGTAGGACCAAAAGCATCACAAAAAGCCTAGAGATGCTTTCTATTTGAACCTGTTTCTAGACAAGAAACGTCTTTTCTGCTTCATGTTGAACCTGGCATTTCCTATGAAATACATCTCTTTTTTTCTGTTGGTTCATAGTTAACCTGATCTGTCAAGACTTTATAATTTATCCTCTTCTTCATACTTAGACTGCATTAGTCACCCCCACAGGGCAATGGGTAGTTGTTGGCTGCCATCCCAAGTGCTCTGTAGCTGTGACGGCAGCTCTTGCTCTGCCTACACTTTGACTCGGGTGGTGATGGTTTGCCACCTCTATACAAATGAAGGTGTAAATACTCCTGGGTTGTTTGTTGTTGGTTTTTTAAAGATTCCTTTCATAGAAAGACATGGAACTGCTGGAACAGGTCCAGAGGAGGAGGCCACAAAGATGCTCAATGGACTGGAGCACCTCTCCTTCAAAGATGCACTGAGACAGTTGGGGTTGTTCATCCTGGAGAAGAAAAGATTCCAGAGAGACCTCAGAGCATTTCCTGGTACCTAAGGGAGTTATAATAGAGCTGGAACGGGACTTAAGACCATGTAAATATAGGATAAGTGTTAATAGATTTAAACTAAGAGAAGGTAGATTTAGATATAAGAAGTATATTTCTCATCGTGAGGGTGGTGAAACACTGCCACAGGTTGCTAAGAGGAACTATGAATGCCCCATACTTGGAAAAATTCAAGGCCAGGTTTGATGGGGCTCTGAGCAACCTGGTCTAGTAGAAGGTGTTCTGGCCCACAGCAGGGGCTTGGAATGAGATGATCTCTAAGGTCCCTTCCAATCCAAACCATTCCATGATTCTGTGATTGGTCATCATACTGTTGTTCAAGGTGGCACGAAATCCCTGCCTGGTGATGATCTGGACTGATTCTCCTTTTCCCCAAAAGGAGAGACAGTCAAATGCATATCCCTTATTTAATGAGAGCTGCTGGATCAAGTTAGAGTCAACAGTCACTGACTTTCCTTGTTTCTTGTCTCTGATTAACCAAAGCAGCCATCATTCTTGCTGGACAAGACTTCCTGTTCTCTTTCATTTCCACAGAAAATTAAATACTTCAAAAAATGTGGGAAACCCTATGCTGTGAAGACCCCATATATTGCTCTGCTCATCCAGAGAACACCCCTGGCCCTAGCCCTAAATCTGAGCAAGACTGGCTGTAGTGCCAGAGAGGTTGTGCAGCTGGCTTGCACTGATACAGGGCAAGATTGGGAATACAGCCTTCCCAGATCTACATATCAGAGATGCAGATAGCAATGCAATGGGCAGCAAATCTGGAATGATCTGTAGGAACTCCTCTTCTGGTCCTCTTCTTCCATTGTAATGTCTCTTTTAAATAAAAAATAAAAAAGAAAAGGAAAGCTGATGTTGGTTCAGCCATCACTCAGATAATTCCTTGAAGCAGGAAGGAAGCACAGGACTGACTTGCCTGCTGGTCTGTCGTCAGCACTCACTGACAGAATGAGGTTATTCTCAAACAGTACCTTCTAAAGAAGTTATTGTTCCAGCTACCTGCCTAGTTGTTAAATCCCCAGGCTTCACAAGCAACTTTTCTGGAGCTCCATTCCTCATGCCTAATGGAAAATCTGATTTGCCAGAAGAGAGAGCAGGTTAATATCAAAACCTGTAAAATGAAGCAGTTACCCTGAATGCTCTTATAAAGTGTAATGCCACATTTCCCTACCAGACTACATGACATCTTTGATGTGAGATTACTCAACTGCCAGATTACTTCAGGCTCCAGATTCCTGACCCACCATTATGACTTCTGCACCTAATTCTCAGCTACCTGCACAAGGATGCTGTTGGACTTAACAAAAATGACAAATGACAGTGCAATTAAACTCAAAAATTTCATCCCTTCTTAACAACCTACTTTCTAGAGAGCTGTCCTACAAACTTCAAATTAATTTTCAACTTCAGGCACTGTATTTCTGCATGCTGATCTTGTTAGGCTGAGCACTGAGAAACAGAGAAATGCATCTTGGCATTTGTTCTCATGCAAACCTCACTGCTCAGAGGCATCACAGTAGCCTTTGAGCTCTGTAGTGAAGTCATGAGTAAGCAGATGAGCACAGACGGGGAAGTTCCTGCGCAGGAAAGAAGTAGAGTGGGAAGGGGGTGATGAAGCCCTCGGCTGATATAAAGACAACTCATTTTCAGTTAGTGGGAAGTGATTGCTAAAGGGCTTTTAAAATTATTCCTACATCAGAGAAAAATAAAAGTGTTAGACCCTGGATGATATCCCTGACAAGGCTTTGTGCCCTAATGTTGGCAGGTGAGGCTTTCCAAAGCTTCTCCTAGTCCTTCAAAGTCTTGTGCAAGCTGAGACTGCCAAGGACTTTTTGTAGCAAATCACTACTGCAAGTGAGTGATAGCTTGGACCTGTAGCCATGAGATGACAGGCACTGGAACTGGACTGGGAGGCAAATACACAAATGGTGAGATAGCACAAGTGTGCATCTTTTGGCCCTTCCCTGGAGCAGCACCTGAGAGCAGCAAGGACTGGGATTGGGAGTTTGGCTAGGCAGCAGTGCTCAGCCCCCAAAGCCACCAGACCTGGAACGGGAGTCCACACGGTGTTACAAGGATGCTCCATTTGGTCCCTCTGGGTAGAGGGGTGGACTGCTCTCACCCTGTTCTCCTGAGGCCACAACCAGCCACCACTCAAAAGGTGACAGTGGAGCTGTGGGTTTTTTTCACTCTCTTGCTCCAGCTGCCATGCCCAAGGGCAGCTACCCCCTGCCAGCTACCCCCAGACAGCCCCACTTACATCATCTGCAGACCTTATTATCCCTTTTCACCTCTCTCAACCCTTAATTTCACCACGCCTGTACCTTCTTATGTCCACCTCAGTTTCCTCACAAATCAACAACTTCAAATTACATTTTTTGTCCCAGACACCAAATTTGATATTTCTGATTCTGTTATCTGTCTGATGTGATATACCTGATAGAATTACGTGAGTTTGGCAGCTTTTCAAGGCTGTCTTTCCCTAAAGGTCCTTAGTGCTCCCCCCAGTTATCTGAGGAGTTTGGCCATGTCTCACACAACACCCCCTCAGCTGCCTAAGATATCTGTCCACCCATCCTTTAGGTCACCACCTGTCAGTGTCTCACACTGCTACTTCTTGTGGAATCACACAATAATTTGGGTTGGAAAGGACCTTTAAAGCCCATCTAGTCTGGCCACCCTGCAATAAGAAAGGGCATTCTCAACTAGATCAGGTTGTTCAGGGCCCCAGCCAACCTGACTTTGAACATTTCCAGGGATCGGGCATCTACATGTCCAACAGTTCCCTCACATCATGTCCAAAATTTTTCCACATGCTGATTAGCTCAGTTGGCCTCTGGCCAGAGTCCAGCCAGTGCTCCCAACACTTGCCTGCATGTCTAGCAGTGATTTTCAGTGTAGGTCTTGTAGCATGAGTCTAAATAGCTCAGTAAGGATGCTTGACTACTCATCCTTAGAGATCAGACTAAAATGCACTTAGAAGTTTGTGTTCTCGCTTTAGGATGAAAAGGTCCAGGAATACACTGATGGATTACATGACCAGAAGGATTTACTCAGCTCATGAATGCTGCAGGACTTCAGCTTAAGGTGGAATTGCAACATGAACAAATAGAATCAAGTAAAACACCAGCAAAGTACAACCTTGCACAAGCCACAAGATTTGTGCCCTTTGCTTTAAAATTTCACTAATACATCAAAATCAGTTGTCTGCCTTTTGACACAGGGTCTGCTCACCTTCTGATCAACCTCCAAAAACTGAACACGCTTTTTAAAACAACATTCAAAGCAAGAGAAGTGATGGAACAGGAATGACTAGCTCTGAGTACTAAAATAGCATCCCGCTGAGTATGAATGTTACCTGAAGAGAGAGTGCAGTTAACACCTTTGTACAAGAATTAAGAAAACTAATGTAAATTGAAAGCACATGAAGATTTACTGGGGGGAATCTTGGGTAGTTTGGTTAGAAGCTAAAATCTACTTCAGCAAAATAAGACAGGCAGGCTAAACTCCGGTGAGTTGATATGAAAATATATAAACAGCAGGGACACAAATTTAGCTAAATTGGTACATTTTTGTGTAGGACAGCCCTTCCTCCTAGTTCTGCAACATAGCCAAATCTGAAACTGCCTGTAATTTTTTAATTTTATTTTTATCCTTTCAAATGCTATGTGGAAAAGCAGAGTTTATTCTAAAGGTATCTGAGCAGTAAAAAATTTGTGTTCAAATAGTATTCACATAGAGGGTGTGTCCTGATTTGATGCTTTAGGTCAAGAGGTAAAGGGCAATAGAGAAAACTTGGCTGCAATGCAGATCTTGCTTTCAGATATTGTGGACTGTTTGTCTGGGATGCTGGATTTGGGCACACACCAGAAAAAATACAAGGCATCTCCATTTAGGTGCAGATTCTGGTCTGTTCGTCTCTTCCTGTGCAGTAATTATGAATTTCCTGTTATCTATATGGAGATGGTGGTATCTTCTTTCTTGTTAACAGGAAGATGCCAGGAATTTTAAGAAAGCTTAAAAAGAATGGTAAAAAACACCCCAAGATTTGAGGCACATAAACTCCTCAAATGTGCTAGGGGAACAGCTTTCTAAGTTACTGCTGAAGTCTACTACCTGCCTACACCCACTCAGCTGGAGCTTGCCTGCCAGTACTCTTCATTAGGCAAATGTAATTTGCTATCAGAAAGCTACACGATCATTTTCTCAAACTTAGCTGTATCAGGCACTATCAGCAACCTTGTTTGTCTGTGTATATGTAAACATATGCAGGTAGTTTGGGTTCTATTTTGCTAGAAAGCATCAATCTGATGTTGAAAAGCAGAAAGCTGGTTCCTCACTCCTTAAAGAGTGAATAATTTTGATTATTCTCTGCACTGCAAGGTGTGTTACTCATTGTATTCACTCTCCTCTTTGTTACCATTCCCTGCTAATCTTCTCCATGGTGAAGACTTTTTCTGTGTCACTGGCAGCTACAGGATTTTGTTACCTGCAGCAGTAGCGTGACACGTTAGGAATCAGCCTATTCCATCTCTATGGGCTTTAACTTGTGCATTATGCTTGAATCCTTTGATGTCCGATAAGAAACTGGTCTTTGCATTTAGCCTACTGAGTGTTTAATGAGAAACAGCGGCTCCCACCACACATCTCTGTGGCCAAGAGTCCATTTGAGGGAAGGTTTGGGTACGGCGTTGTTTATGAAGCTGGTCTTTCCTGAAGCTGGAGCGGAGTACTGTTATCTTACATTGGCATAACAGATGGTGCATTTTCCTGTGACTAATTAGCTATGCAATGCCTTGTCTGCAAAGAGTGAGAGGAAATCTTTGATGCCTCTCTGCTACTATCTCTTCCCCCCAGGTCTGAGCAGCATTCCACCACAGACTGTAGTGGCTGGGAGGCTGTTGGTCTGGCAGAGTCCAGCAGAAAGTGTTCCTGACCTATTCCAGTTCTTTGCAATTTGACAGGTCACTCACAGTCACTCAAAAGAGGCTTGCTTGGGCTGCTGTTCAACTCAGGTAGACTTGGTCTCTCAGCCTGGCTGCTGTGAAGACAGGCTTACAGAATCTCAGAATGGTTTGGATTGGAAGGGACCTTTCAGGGCCAGCTCATTCCAGCCCCCTTGCCATGCACAGGGACACTCTCCACTCGATCAGTTTGCTCAGAGATGTGCCCAGCCTGACCTTGAATGTTTCCAAGGATAGGACATTCACCGTCTCTTATGGCACCTCTGCAACCAGACCAGTACCTGATTTAGAGTTTCACATCAGGTCAGGGATGCTGCTTCCTTCCTAGCCCCTTGGGAATTTTCAAGATGCGATGGTGGCCTACTGAGGCCCCCCTCAGATATTAGAGAAACTGATTTTTCTATCTGTGATATAAGGTAAACATGTAAATCTAGATTTTAAGAGATTGTAGTACTACAGGTGAGGAATCTGTCCTAGTAAAAGCTGTTCTGCCCATGGTAGTGGGGTTGAAACAAGATGGTGTTAATGTCTCTTACAATCCAAACCATTCTGTGATTCTACACCACAGCAATGTGCTCTGCTATTGAGACTACAATGATTTACACAATTAAGTGTACTGCATTTCCTTAACCAGAAACATCTGTCACCAAAACAGTGGTATGGTTAAGTCTCTGGCTAGAATAAGGGGTTTGCGTATAATGTCATTTCAAGACAGTAGGAGAAAAAAAAGCATAGTGAAAACCAATCTGCCAAGCATGAATTCGCTGCCAGCTCTGTAGCAGTCAGCCCCCACTCTCCAGAGTGACACCTGACCTCTGTCATGGTCACACGCTCAGCTTTAGGCTCTTTGCAGACTTGTATCCTAATTTTGCTCAGGCAGGGCTAGGACTGGTAACCTGTCATTGCTGCCTGACAAGCACGTGGCAAAGATAATAAAGTAAGTGCACTATTCTTAGGCAGAATGTATTCAGCTAAAAAAAGAAACAAAAAAAACTCCCCAAGAAGTCCTAAAATTATTTTTTATTAAGTTGCTTGTAAACTTTTTACCTCTATGGCTTGTACACACATCCTACAGCTGCAGTTTGGTCTGTGCATATGTATGTTGCCATTTTCTTGCTCTGTGCATCAAGAGGTGTGGGCTTCAATTAGGTGTGGCTGTTCTGGACAGTGAAACAGAAGTTGATCTGGATTCAAAAAGCTGTGCATAGGAAGTATACACTTTTGCAACTGAAAAGACAATCAGGGCAAATTTATGGACAGATAATAACAGTGAGGCCTTAGGTTGAATTCTTACACCATTAAACTCTGATGTCACTTCATCTGAAAGTTTGCATGTATTCACATTGCTGTGGAAAAAGTCAGATGGGGACACAGAGATGCACTTGTCAATTAGAGAGATAAAGCAAAAAGTGCTGATTCTTTCTGCTTTTTGAGGAAATTGTCTCACAAAATTAGCAGCAAGCAAATGCGGGCTATATATAGCAAACACTTATGTTGTCACTACAAGCATCCTACTACAATACTTAATGGAGTAACATATGACTATGGTGACACAGATTGTCCTGGATTCTTGGATTTGGATACCCAAACACTCAGGCAAGCAAACAGCAGTCAGCATGTTCTGCAACTGGCTTCAGTGGGATGACTCTAACAAGAGTCAGAATGTGAGATGTCTTACTGGGACTTCTAAAGGGAAAAAGATAACCAACTACTACCAGAAGTCTAAAAGACAAAAAAGGTAAAAACCATCTCTGTGAGTCCATGTGGCAAGTATACATTTGAGATGAATGTTGCTGCACTCATTCTTCCACGAAGACTACAGACTGCTGAATTGTTGCAATCCAGTCTTCCAACTCCACAAAGGATAAAGGAGCTGACAGATACCTGTGCCTCCCATTGAATTATCATTGATCGAAAACTAAGATTTGTTGCTTCCAGCAGCAAAATATGAATCTTTCTCCTATAGTACACATTGTTGCCTCTTTTCTGCCTACTGCAGAGAGCTGCACATTGCCCACAGGATTTCACTACACATGTGGGTGTGAATTCTCCCAGCAAGTTGGGCAACACACTTTGGGTACCAGCTACACTCTAATTCAAAATATAAATGTGTAGTGATCTCAAAGGAGATTAATATCTATTTAAACTTCCAGGCTAGGTGTGCTTTTTCTGGGAAACGAATGCATGCTGCAATCTGATTAACTGGGCATCTCTAAAAACCCCACTCCAGGTGCATGGTGCTAAAACAAGATACTTTGTTCTGGAGGCAACACATATTGATGAGAGACTGCATTAGTTTGTTTGCTGTGGGGTGGGTCAAGTCCCCTGAGACAGAGGATGCAGTTCCTCATATTTACTATTTAGCAAGTGCTTCTGGTAAAAGATTATTCATGTTTACACTTCTCAGTTTGTTTTGTCTTTTGTTTGCTTGTTTTGTTCTCAAATGTTCCTCCTATTAATACATCTTCTGGAACTGCCTGGCCTACTTTAAACTAAAAATAGCCCTTGTTGCTGTAGTGCCATGAAAGCCACACAACAACCACATTAGGAAAGAACACCTCATGCCCAGCTGAGCTTCCCCGAAATGACAAGTGGGTCAGAATTCCACATGACCAAAAAGCAGAAGGAAAACAAATTCATGCCTTCCAGCTCTGCTTCTACTAAGCTTGGTGACAGTGTAAAGTGAGGAAAGAGCAGAAAGGTGTGTGAATGCTTTGCTTTCCCTCTGCCTCCTCTACATCCACCAAGGACAGTAGATGCCTCTTATGGAGAGAAACAATGGAAGAAACAATGAAACTGCAGGGATGAAAAGCTGCAAAAAGACATTCTCATGTTAAGTTTCCAAGCAGTCACTTTTGAAATTAATGTAATTTGATTGAAATCTTGAGTAAATATCAGTCTTTGGGTATGACCAGACCAAGGCTACTGATGCTGTTGCACTGCTTAGGCAAACAGAGATACCTCTCATCCTTAGTGGGCTGTGTCTGTGCTCCTAGAGTCTTACAAAGGAAAAGCACTTTGGATACGCAAATGTTTTCCTCTGCATTGCAGCAGACAAAACACTTGTCAAACCTTCAGTGAATAACTTTGCACTACTCATCTGGTTGTGCTCTTCGGTCCCTGTGGCCTATGGTCCATCCTGGTGAGACACAGTCTAGGCTTAGTGGTGGTCTCTTGCAAGTCACCTCACTGCCATGTGGCACAGGGCACCCTGTCCATGAAATAGTGGGGTGATGAATACCCAAAAGTGCTTCTGCAAGGTATCTTGGCAACTGAGGAATTAAATTCCATTTATCCACAGATAAAAATTATGTTGGCGTGATTTACTCTAGCTTGTGGGTGCTATTTTTTTTTCAATTTTACACTTAAGGCATATTGACAAGAACATGCCACACACTTGTGGGAAGCCAGGACTCGGTGTTCATTTGCAGTAGAGGAATTCCTGGGTCACTTTTTTCTCTGCCCTGCCAACTAGGAATTCAGCTTGAATGTAGTTGGGGTGGTTCCACTCTCAGTTATAGTAACACATCTGTGAGTTGGAGGCAAATCTAAGCCTGAGACAGAGAAAGCATAAGCTCCTTTCCTTGTGTTCTGAGTTCCTATGGCAGTTTGTTAAGAACAAGGTCGTGTTGGGTACCATGAGATCAGTGTCCCAGTAGCTCCCATGGGGACAGGGCCATGGAAGGCTTTAGGGTTCAGGACAACACCACTGTGCCGCAGTGTTGCAGTCCTGCCCGGTGCCCTGCACGAGGCATGGGGAAGGGGGCACGCCAGCAGTGCCAAGGCCTGGACCAGGACCTACATCCCATCCACTGTGACCCCTCTGCTTCAGGCTGCAGCTCTCCTCTTAGCCACGGTATCCCCGGGATTTTGGAGCACCACTACCGCTGCGGGTCACCCAGACCGCATCCCTCGGTCCCCGATGCAGTCCTGCTGTCGTGATGCCGGCGAAGACCGTGGGGCATGGTGCTCCCCGAGGCGGGACCGGGGCAGGAGCAACCGGGAGAGATGTCCGGCAGCCTCCAGCGACTGCCGGCCACCGCCGAGTACAGGTAGCGATGTCCCCGGACGCCGGACCCTGCTCCAGCCCCTAAGGACGGGACAGCCACGGGGAAGGGGCCGAGCTGGGAAATAGCGGCNCAGGGGATGCCTGTGCGGGACCGGCGGACGCGAGGGGTGGCGAGAGCCAGGGCGAGGCGAGGCGACGGCTTCCCCACGCCGTGCTGCAGAGCGGGCCAGGATGCGGGATGCGGTGGGTCGGTGTCGGGGATGGCGGGAGCGGCGCGGGGGCATCACTGCTTTTCCCGTGGCAGGTGCTGGGTGGCCCCTCTCCCGCCCTTTCCCTCGGGATTCCTCAGGGAATACCCCCGGGAACCCCTCCCGGGAAGGGGTTCCGCCGCCGGTGCCGCCAAGCCGCGGGGCCGTGCGGGTGGGCTGCGGTTCGGGAGGAGGCTGCGGCGGCGGCAGCAGGGCGTGATGGACGCGCCGCATGGGGGGAGAGAGGCTTTGGAGCAGAGACGCTAAAATGTCACCGTGTGCGATGTCCCTGTCAGTTTTGGATGCTTTGAGAGAGCCCCGACACTGGGTCTTTTTGCATCTCTGCAAAACCTCCGTGGTAGGGAAAGGAGAGAAATGCAGGCGTTTTGATCAGCTGTCATTGACAGCTTGCAGGTAGAGAGATGAGGTTTCCAAGCTCTAAGGTTGTTCAGTAGTTCTCTGGCTCCTTGTGGGTGAGTACTTGAGAAATAAATGTGTCAGAGTAGCAGCGCTGGTCCTACATGCGGTGTGGTCTTTTGTGGGGCGTGCGTGCACCTGGGACAGAGCAGAGACCCCAGCAGACATCCCCTTACTGCAGATGAGGTGGGTATGGTGAGAAAAAACAGAGATCACGGCTGTGCACAGATTTCTGCCTGTTTCTACTTGGGCACAAGACGGAGTTTTTTTAAAAACGTTTCGGTTTTGTACAATGGGGATTTTGTGCTTGCTTTGGGAAGGAGTTACTGCAGAAGAGGTTACATCTGAAGCTGAAGCTACTTATTGTGATTCCCCTCAGCCTTTGAATTTCAGGATCCCGTTTAATCTGAGGACATTGCTGTGGACCTCCCTCTCTTTCAAATCATCTCTGTTGCTCTCAGGTCTGATTTTTGGGTTGGCTATTTCTAAAAATAAAGACCAGTAAGACCTTAGGGGTAGTCCTTTATGCATTTGTCCATAGGTAACTTTGAATATACTGTGCAGGAAGAGAATCTGCATTGAAGGCTTGACATAGGGGAGGATAAAGGACAAAATTTACATCAGCTGAGCATCTGTTAAGCACTGGGAGCTATGACAACAGCTCCTTACTACCTTCCCATATTTATTTGTATTCCTTCCTTTCCTCCAACTTGCATTGCTGGCTATCACGTGGCATATTTCAATGTTGGCTTTTGCCCACTCTGGGTGGAAAACCAGTGATGCTGAAAAAGATAACTAAGCCAACATGTATCAGCAAGGATGATATCAAGTGGCATTTCTCTTTGATGGTGGATATGAACTTTCAGCGTATGTAGAATTACTACAGAAACTTGGTCAGAACTGTGCTGGTTGTTTGTCCTTATTAACCTGTTTCAACACGCAATAAAGATATTTTTTTTTTTCTTATTGATGAGACATCAGAGGAGAGAAGGAGAGAAGGAACTGATGAGGAACCATATCCTTAATTCCTCCTTCAGTCATATAGTCACATCTGTGCTGTTACAGAACCTTTTGCTTGGTCTATATTGGAGACATTTTGTCTGGGTTGAGAGAGTTCAGTAGCAGAAGAAGACTTCCGAATTTTCAGTTGATTTTTTATTTTTTTAGTACAGTACCTCAGTTTTCTTTGACAGCTTTGGTCATCATGAAAAACTGATTTTTTTTCTTTGCTCACTCTTTCCTGCCTCTTTGTTCAATGGTAAGAGTCTACTAGCATTGTACTTTGTTGTTTGTGGGTTTTTTTTAAATTGGCAAACATTTCTTTAATTATTACTTCCATCAAACTGTATGTTGAACTGATTAGCCTGCTTTCTTGTGCTCTAGTTTTTCTTCTTAATACTTTCTGCAGCCACAAATATCTTGCAATGGTGTGGATAATACAACAGCATGGAGGACGTGTTTTTCCAGTTGTGTTCACGGAGAGCTATTGTGAATATAACTTTGGAATTTTATTGTGGAATTGTCACTTATTGTGGCACTAGACCCTCAAGATATGCAGACTTCTCTAATGGAAAACAGCTACCTATGATCAGTGCTTTAATCCACTAATGCTGTGCTATGTGTACTGGGTGAAGTTACAATGAAAGAAACTTTCTCAGTTGGTGAGTCTTCAAGAATAAGATCTGCCTTCAAGATTTTTCTTCCCTGTCCTGGTTTCCTCAAAATAAAGATAGAACAAAGATAAATTCTGTAGTGCTGATGCCAGAAGACTTATGAGCCTGTCTTTTCTCTCTCCCCTGGTTTGTGCCCAGCAAGTCTGTGATACATGGTCAATTCTCCGCTAGTTTTCATGCAAGGGTGGTGAAATCATCTGTGCCACCTTGTACTGAATGACTGAAACCAAAATGCTTGTTTCTTGGAAACTATGTGAGGACACCCCAGATTATGACTTATTTTGAAACCTTTGCTATGTTTTTAGACCATTGCTTCCCAGGTGAGATTCCCATGTGAGGTAAACCAGCTCAGTTGTGTTCTGTGTTTGGCAGCTGGGAGGTTAGCTCTCCAAGGACCTGCTGCATAGTGTCTGCTGTGGCTCTGCCTTGGTGTCTGTGATGCCCTGTGCTTGGAATTTGCCAACTCTGGAGGAATTCCATGCTCTTCAGATAACCTGGCTTGATGTTACTTTGAATTCTTCAAACTTAGCCCTCTACCATTCACAGGACATTTTTTTAATGTTTTGTTTTGTTTTGTTTTGTTTTGTTTTGTTTTGTTTTGTTTTTAATCTGATCACTGAAAAGACTGGGTGCCAACATCAATTTGCAAACGCAGTTGTTTTCTGAGGAACACCTAAAGCTCTTAGAGTTTTTAATAGATGGGGATATTTGGATGGGGCATAAACACAAAAATAATGACCAGCATATTTATTGCTGGTGGTGTGCAAAGTTGGTGCCGCTGCTTGCTCACATGTCCTCTCTTCCAGATTTAGGTATTGTTTGCTAGGTTTGCATATCCAGAGTGAAACTTGCTTTTCAGTGGTGCTTTTCAGAAGTGCTTGCTTGGCAGCAGCTGAGAGATCCATTGTGAGGGGCATTGTTGTTCACGATGCATGTCCTGATTTTGGAAATCTCATGCTTTTGTAAAAATTGTGCTACCATCAGCATCTATTGGATGGACATGGGGCTGAAAAGGAGAGGCTACTATCTACTCTGAATAATCATTGTCTGGGTTGTTAGATATGGGGTCAACATTCACCTGTTTTCTTTTTTGGAAAACTGCCTTATTGGTAGCCTGTACCTGTCAAAGCAGAGCTGAATGGCTGGCCTGTGTTGTAAACAGTCAGATGTCTTTACAAAAGCATGTAGTGACAGGATAGGGGGAATGGCTTCAAACTGAAACAGGGTAGGTTTAATTAGATTTTAAAAGAAAAAAATCTTTTCTCTGAGTGTGGAGAGGCCCAGGAACAGGTTTCCCAGAGTTGTAGATGCCTCATCCCTGGAAGTGTTCAGGCCACTGAGCAACCTGGTCTAGTGGAAGGTGTCCCTTCTCATGGCAGAGGGGTTGCAAGTAGATGGTGTTTAAAGGTCCCTTCCAACAGTATGATCCTGTGAATCACATATAACAGTGGTGGGGGCAATTCCACCCAGTCCTAGGAAGTGGAAGGTAGCATCATTCATATGGTTGACTTGTTGCACTACTTTTTTCCCTAATAAGTGAGTGTATCAATGTCTGTCCAACCTCTTGAAGTACAAGGCAACTTTCCTTACCCAAGTGGGTTTTTATAGATTTTATTTCAAAAGGGTTGAGCTTCATTAGTGCAGGGTACAGGACATCCCGTAACAGCATCTGGAATGTGTTGTGGACCTGCCATACTTTCTGGTTATAGTGAAAGTTGTACGGGAGTGATTTAGGACATAATTAGTCAGAAAGGGGTGGCCACAGGTAGAGGAGTGGGGACAGAATGGGCTTATAGGTATAAGACAGTGTTTTGATCCATTTTCCGGAAGGATTTGTGCTGTGTTATTCTCATATCTTAACCAGAACGAGAGTTAACTTCAAGGCAGATCCATGTGCAGAAATGTGCTGATCATTGATTTAACATCTCATCTAGGGATCTGAGGACCAGCATAAACTGTAAAGTCGTGCCACTCACTGCCAAATAACAGAATTGTGTCTGCTAGATAGAGGTTTAAAATTAGCTATGGGCCTTGGCTATTCTATGCTTTTGACGTAAGGTTTCTGCTTTTCTTGTTTTGAGGCTGTCAGTGTTATTCATGACCGTACAGGGTCGTTACCTTGCTACAGTAACACATCCTCTACTCCTTTAAGCCATTTGTTTAAATAGGCTTGACAATACACACCTTCTTTGACTTTATTTTCTCTTTGCTGTGCTCCAGCAAGTGGAAGGCTGATCCTTTGCTCAGAAAAGTTATCCAATGGAGGAGCAACATTTATCATTAATGGCTCTTGCCATTGAAGACAAAGCGGTTGTACAGAAATCATAGCAAATTCCTGTGAGACACCAACTCTCTTAATAGCTGTAAGTCTACTGTTAGAAGGTGAAAGTACTGTCTACTCTCAGAAGGTGGAACTGATTTTGAAATTGAGCTCTGCACAATTGCAAAACCAAGCTTCATTCCTGTCTGAAGACTGATGACGTGTAAGTCTCCAGAAACATGTCTGAATCTCATGCCTGGTTGGCCCAGGCAGAGTCTCATGTGAGTGGACCTGAATGCCTCTTAGAGGCTGTCAAAGGTAATGGTTTTCTAGAGAAGCTGAGAGTTGGACCCTCTTAGAAGAGCTACTCTGTTGAGTAACTCAAACAGGAACATGAGATTGCAGTGTGAAATTTCCACAGATGTTTATTCTGCTGCTTTTTGCTCCTTAACTGAGGCTCCAGTTAATTCAGAATCCTGCTTCACCATCCATCAGTTTAAATCTGTCAAAAGGAGAGGAGAAAAAAAGCTGCATGGAAACACACACACACTGCAAGAGGCAGTTGTATCACATTTGTATTCTGCTCTGTGCTTCTGTCACCCACGCTTGTAAAATACTCAGTGACAACAAAATGAAGTACATTTAATTTCCACATATACAACAATTTATTGTATTTGGTGAGTAATTGCTGGTAGCTCTTCTATGGTAACTTATTTCTCTGCTTGTTCCAGTCTTTGTTCCATTCCTTGTGCATGGAGGGGGACATTTAGTAACACATGAACTGAAGAGAAACTAAGCTATGTATTCTTAATTAACTGAGATATTTTGGAAGAAACTTGAAAAATACAACTTAGTATAATGCAGCTAGGATTTTTGGAGCATCCTATGAGAATATTTTATGGGAGAAAGGCAAAGTACTGGAAAAATGAAGAGTAGTTGTACAAGAATGTCTTTTCTTCTCTAGAACACCTACATCACTCTCCTTTGTGCTCAAAGCTTGCCTGTAGTACCAGTGAAACACACTGATTAACCTGTCAGAATAACACTGTTGTGATGGCAACACTGTTGTGATGGCTGTATTTGGATTAAAGAAGCCAGAATAATTTAGAGTTTACACAGTGTACGCAGTCTTGTGGAGGAGTCTTGCTTCTCACAGAGCAAATCAGCAGTGCAGGCTCATGGTCTCCTGCGCTAAAGCTGTCCTACCTCATGATGTGCCATGTTCAGCAAGCAGACTTGAGGACAAGCAGGACAAGAGCAGGACAGCCTACAAAATACAGGGCTGTGGGGTTACTGCCCCATGGACTCTCCCCAAATGCTATTTGTAGCAAAGTGTCCCCAAATGTCTTCTTTTTCTTTGTAAGGACCATGCCCACAGATTACTCTGAGCACAACAGTGCTTTTGATGGAGACACCTGAGGAGGAGTCTTGCCAGTCATCTTTCTGGGAATGCTGTTGATAGGAGGGCGAGCACATGTGTGTTGAACAGGAGTGTGTGCACATCACTTTGGTGTGATTTGGGGAGATGTGGCTCAAACTTTTGCTAGATTGCAGAACCACTGGCTGTAATCCACCATGGTGAAATGTGGAACTGATTTTAAAGAACTGGGTGTGAAAAATTATTTGTCACTGGATTATTGTACCAACTGGAGTATTTGGGGATTTGAATTGCTGGTAGAATGGGCTACACCTTAAAAAACACACAGTGATAATGAGTATCTTTCTTAAAAGCAGGACCAGGTCAGGCAGAAGAAACCAGACTCCAGCATTATACTTCGAACACTGGGCTGTGTGAAGGGAATTTCAGTTCTCTACAGTGCAAACGTAAGCCACAAATTGATGAAGGTTTCACATCCTTGCATCACTCACACAAATTGTTCTCAGTTATCTTGAGAATACAGTGAATGTTATTTCGGAAGACGTGAGAAGCTGTAACACATTTTGCCAGTCATGAAAGCCATCACAAGCAGGTAGTGTCTTTCATCAAATCAAATACCAGAAAAATAAAGTGCCATTCAAGAAATACCCACTTCCTGCGGCTTTCACTGAGACCCTGCTATTTGCTGGTTGCACAGGCTATGTACTCTGAATGCAAACAAAATCATAAAGCCATTTAGGCTGGAAAATACCTGCAAGATCATCCATTCAAGCCATTAAGTGGTGTCCTGGCTTCATGGTTGCAGATTGGTTTTCTGCGCTGATGAGCATCAGACAGAGGGAAGCCCTTTGGCGTAGCCTGTGGTTTTGGGAAAACTAGAGGTGGGTCATGGGTTGTGGCCACCACATTACTACTGTAAGGCTGCCAAAAACTCAAGAGACAAATCGTTTGTACATAATCATTTCAGGCACCACTACAGCAGCGAGTGGAGGGAGGCTGTTGTTTATGTGGGGTTGTCACACACGGTACATCTGCTGCTGCCCTTGTGCATGCCCCAGTGCGTGCAGCCAGTGACCCAAACACCTGAGAAACAGCTCGGAAACGTTCAGGTACCTGAGGTTAGATAAGGACAGCAGCAGCTGGGAAAGGAAAGGAAATGAGGAATTTGGTGATACTCAGCTCGAGCTTTGTAGAGAAGCTGTAACAGCAGTGCTGAGATGGCTGAAGGCCACGTTCATCTGCCCTGCTGCTTGTCCCAGAGCAGGTGTAATCCACATCAAAGAGATGGCACCTGGACAGCCCAGGGCTGTCAGTGGGCTCAGCTCTTGGGGCTGGGGGAGCTGGCTGTGCACCACTGGCATCCACTCAC
Organism: Drymodes brunneopygia; assembly: GCA_013400955.1. Classification (NCBI taxonomy): domain Eukaryota; kingdom Metazoa; phylum Chordata; class Aves; order Passeriformes; family Petroicidae; genus Drymodes; species Drymodes brunneopygia. The sequence continues at coordinate 36,858 of VZTZ01034150.1, forward strand.
AGATTATGCAAGGCAGTAGCAGAATATTACTAATTCACAGGTATTCAGCAGGAAAAGCTGTACCTGTGCTGCAGAAGATGATCTTTAAAGAGAAGCTGTTCAAGGACTTGTATGATTTGCATGAGAGGAGGAAATTTTGACTAGCAATGGTTGGTCTATGGCTTTGTGTCTCTTATTCAAGCAGTTTCCATATCAAAATAAAATTCTGCAACATTCAGATTTCTGCCAGAAATTACTCAGATTTGAAAAGTTTTGACCCCAAATATTGAACAGAAACATTAAGCATACAATTTTATTTTTTCTTCTGCAGGGCGGGTTTTTTTTCTTGTTTATGTTTACTTAAAATGGCAAAAATAAAATTATATACCACTTTGAATAGCATTAGTGGGGATGAGGGTTGTTTATTTTGTTTATTTCCAGTTGAGAGAGCAAGAGTTTATCTGTTTTTCTGTATTGTGTTAGTGCCATGGATTTGATGGAGAAGATTCTACTTTTGACTTTGAAATCTAGAGAAGGGGTGTGGAGTTTGAAGTAGGAAAACAAATTAAGGATCTAGTGAAGCACCCCTATGTCTGCTAATTCTGTTTGTGTGTATATCTGTGTTCATTATTTGGATTTTTAGAGATAATTTCATGAGTTTGTGGTTCAGTGATGGAAATAAATGGAGCTGGGAAAAAAATTATTTTGGGTTGACCAAAGCCATAAGCTGTTTTTCTTGCTAACAGGAGGAAAATAGGGTGTAATATCAGATATACTGAAATACTTCATTTGCTTTGTATCACTGTTTTATCTCTTTACAGTTTGCAGTTTCTGTAAGTAATTTCATTTACTGAGAGTTCTATTTTGAAACTACCCACTAGACCTGATGACCAGAATTGTGTTCCCCAGACCCTCTGCTGCTCTTTCCTTTGGATTCAGCAGTCCCCTTAAGAGAAGGGAAAGCACAGCTGGTGTTCCCCAGAGCAACAGTGTGAACTGGGTGCATTGCATTTATTCAGTATTGCCTGTGGTGACTGCATTTGCCCCTCAGAAAAAAGACCCCCAAAGGCAGATTTTTCTACCACTCTAACAGGTCTTGAAATAGAAGGTTGAGACACCCTTATTTTTTTACAAAAGCTGTAACAATCTTGTTGTCTAAACATGATATCAGACCTCACTTCTGATCACCATAGGAGTAATTAATAAGTTATTTGCATAAAGGAATATTAATGTCAGTCTGAACAGAAAGAGATCCTGACTGGAATGGCCAAAAAAAAAAAAAAGAGTAAATAGCATCAACCTCATTGTCCTCCTCTGTCTTTTTTTCTAAATAAGAATATTTGGGTCAAGGAAATGGTATAGAAACTTGCTGACATTTTTTCAATACCAGGACCTCTGCATCTCCTGGCATGGCAGTCTGTATTTTCCAGGACATAATGACCTGCAATTAATCTGCAGTCTTTTATCCAATCAAATGCTCATGTCTTTGAAATCAACACAGTGGGCTGCTCAAAGGAAAAACAAATCTCTTATTACATCAATTAATCCGTTTTAAGAAGGAGCTCATTCTGTAATGTCTTGCAGCCCAGCAGCCCTATAAGCATTCTTTCAGTATTCAAAAATAATTTAATTATCAGATAACTGACGCTTGACAATAATTACTATCGATAGTTTTAATTAATAGTTGACATATACTGTATTCCATCTCAGATTAGGCAAAGTTGAATTGGGGATGGATGTTAGTACATCCCTGGTCACCTGGAGATAGGCCAGAAGTTGGAATATGTTGTTCATCACATGACTGAGATCTGTATTACTCACCCATGTCCAGGATGCCATCCACACCCACATTGTCATCACCCTGACCTACCCTGTTGAACTGTGAGGGGTGTTTGCTTTGAAACCATTGTGTTGCTGGTTGCCACACTCCTGGCAGCAGCTCAGTGTCCACAATGTCTGTGCCCTCCTAGGACAGCACTTTCTGCCTCAGCTGCCTGGTGCAGCACTGCAAAGAGAGAATGACAGCCAGAGGGGAGAATATTCTTCTTTCCTCAGGACAGTGTGGCAGTGGTGATGTTGATGATGCACATACAGGGACTGACTTTTTCATTGTAGACTTTGGCATTAGCAACAAGTAAATTTCTTACAACATTTGCATTTTTCTTCCCTAAGCACTTTTAACAGTTAATTTCTGGTACTAGAAATAGCTACTTGACTAGTGTTTTAGGACAGACTGTTTTTTGGTTTTCTTTCTTTAAGTCTTCGTTTGCTTACCACACATCACTTTGGCTAACGTACAATCCTGTCTTCTTCAGTCATTTCTTCTTGGGAAACTAACTTCTTCATAACACTTTCTTAATGTTGCCATCCTTTTATAATGGTAAGGCTTCATTTATCTTAAGAGGAATTACTCCCTTGGCTTCATTTATACAGTAGAGGCAATATCTGCTGCTGCCAGAGAATTGGTCTGATGGATGTATCTCACAGTCATGACAGATGACTTAATCTGGTCCAGAGTTATTCATGGGGTTCTTGGCTGAATAACTCAATGAGATGGTTTCAAAGATCTAAAATGCACTCACTGGAGAGCAGATGTTTGGTTGCATTATTCCTCTTATGGGGCAGGAAAATTGGCTTCTAAGTGTGAGCAATGTGAGTTCCAAAGACAGGAGGACTCTAAAAAACAGTAATTTTCAAAAGAACAGAATGATTTGTTGAGTAAGAGGCTGCTTTTCATTATTCTTTTGATATGTATTTTCTGGTTTCAAAATTCCTGCTGAGATCATGCTGATTCCTGGTTCTGAGATGTTTGCCCTGGTATAGAGGGCTAGCAGAACAGCTGTTCAGCTTTAAATCCCATTACACAGGTCTCATACTAAATTGTACCATGGAGTACATGGAGGGCACACTTGCTGTTTGCAATGATGTGAGGTGGAATGGTTTTTAAAAATATATTACTGTATTGTGGAATAACAAAAAGCAATGATTTTTAAATTGCCATTCCTCTTCCTTGTTATTCAAAATAGGGATGGATAGCCCCAGCAAAATTCTGACTACTACTGCTTGTAGAATTTCATTAAGCTTGGCGATCTTCAGCAGAAGCCAGTCAGTGATGCAGTTAATTTTAAAAATAAATTAAAAAGGGAATGCTTATTTATTTGTCTGTCGCTATTATAAAGCATTCAACAAGGGAAACAGGAATAAAATCTACACAGTTTTGCAAGAAGAGGTGAATGATTCAGTCAATGGTATATTAATCAAAACAGGAGGAGCACAGTGAGACCACTTTTTCAAGTAAAGCTCATACCAAATCACAGGACAGAAGAACACATTTTGATATCCTGTGCATCATGTGCCCAGTGAAATGGTAGTATCAATGCCTGTATGGGTTTTTATTGGCGTTGCATAGCTTCGTGAGCAGAGAGAGATGAAGGAGATTAGGATGCCTGAGTCTTCCCAGACCTCAGGCCAGCAGGATTTTTTTATTTTGTGCTTTGTCCCTTGTCATCTCCTCCATCCTCTTGTAACAGAAAAAAGTATTTTTATCTCCTCTGTCCATGTCCTTTGCCCTCAAGCCAGATGTGTGAGATGACCACTTCAGAACTCAAACCAGTCATGTCCATTTCCTTTATCCTCCTCAACATTTCAGGTACCAGAATTTCCAAGTTTTTTCTGCTTTAAATGAATACTTCAATGTGATTATCCAAGTTGTGCAGCTCTTTTGGAGTTTGTTTACTTACAGGTATTCAGTGGCAAAGCGCTCAACAGCCTGGCTGCCAAGCATCAGGTTCTTTTCAGGTTTGTTCCCAGCTTGGCTACCAGAGGAGTCTGATGTTCTCTGACCACCTTGCTTGGATAATCAGCCTTCCAGCCTTGGCCTTCCTTAATGCACTGTTCTTCTCAATCCTAATTTACCTTCATGTCTTACAGTTTTGATTTCATCTACCTGTGAGGATAACAGAAGAGGGAAGCTAAAAACTTCCTCAGTCACTTCATCATGTCAGAAAAGTAAACTGAGATTGCTGGAAAGTATTAGTTAAGGCTTTCTTGGCAGCAATTGCACCTTTTGAGGTTTTTTTAAGCCTTAAGGGCCTCAATTTTGTTCCAGCCATCAGTGATTCATGACTGGTAGTTTTTTAAAATTATTTTGCTTTTAAGCCTTCAAACAGCTCTTCTGCTGAAAGGTTTTGTTGATAAGTTGTTAAGCACAGTGGGTAATGGAAGTATTTCAGTTCAGGTGAGTGACAGGTGGAAATTGGAAACTAATCTTCAGGACTTCTCTCCCGCTCTGCATTAGTGTAGCAGAAGCAGTTCATACACTGTTTTATCAGCTTGCTGTAAACAATAGGTGAACATTTGAGCAGTGACAGCTTGAAAACAGCTGCTGAGGTGCTGGGAGGATGCAGCTTTTAGGCTGAAAGTTGTGCAAACTCCGCGTTTAATGTATGCACACTATATCCGTGTTTGAGTTACCTCAGATAGAGCTGGGGTTTCAGTGGAAGGGGAGAAGGCAAATGATAATGATAAGTGGAGGTAGAGAAGCAAAAGAATGGAATGGTGTTAAAGGCAGTGGTTTTGTGAGCATCAGTTGTTTTGGCAATGACATAGCATTACAGGAATGAGAGTTGGTCTCTCTTCATACCTTCCAGGCTGAGCAGAAGATGGCGTTCCCCCCAAATGGTGCTGGGGTGCATGAGGATAAGTAGATGAAATCCATTACGATTATGTTTTGAGTCTTGCATCTAGGTGTATATACTAGAAATACTGATATTTCCAGTACTCATTAAAAAGGATGTCCTTCACCATTGACCAGAGCAATTGCTAGCTCCATTAAGGCTGCATATGAGAAGTGCTTTCCTATTTCAGACAAAACATCTCAGGAAATGGAAAAACCTGATGTTTACTGACTCGCTCATTCTTATGTGTTGTAGCAATATAGTATTTGCTCAGAAAGATAATTTGACAGTTTGAAAAACTGGCTGCAATAGAACTGTTTGCCGAAATGAAAAGCATCAAATCAAAAAGCTTTTCCAGAGTGGACCAAGCTCAAACAATTTACCAACTCATGCATATGTTAACACAGAATGTCATATCTCTAAACCAGCCCTATACTGCAGAGCTGTTTTATCAGGATTATGGCCACACAGCTCCTTTATTGGTGTGCTTACAGCACTTACAGCTCTACTCTGGCACTGCACTCTGAACGTGCTTGGTTTGACCTCCTATGCAAGCAGACAGGGAGTTTCCTTTGTTGATGTTCTAAACACAGCAATACATGTCTTGTCTCAGCAGCATCCTTTAAAAAGGTATCTAAGCTTTAAAAGTATGCTCCAGGGAAGCACACATTCCTCTCTCTTTCTGTCTGTGCATGCAGCTCATGGCACTGATCTGCTGACACTGCCCTCGTTCATTGAAGGCAGTGGAGTTATGCAGGTTTATAGCAGATGGCTCATGTCTCTTGTGAAGGCTGAAATATAACCCTGTGCACATAGCCTAAGTTTTATGTACTGCATGGCATTAGGTGGATTAAGTGGGATGAAATTAGGCCAAATAGAAAAGTAATTGTGTTTTCCTCTGCTTCCTGGTTTGCTCAGGTTATGCAGTGATTAATGCAGGCACTCAAACTCTTTCTAATGGTTGTGTTACTTTAAAAAGCTAATTTTTCAGAAATCTTCATTCTGATGATAAAACTTGCAGCTCCTATCCTGGCCGTTGTTACAGAAATGAGATAGAACAAAAAAATAAATGACAAATAAAGTCTGTGTGTGTCCACTTCTCATGTTACATTATAGACCTTTAGACATCAACTTACTCGCATTTGAAGAAGCTATGCTGCAAGAGACTTTCAGACCACCTTTCCCCTTACTGTTGGTATGTTTTTTTCATAGAATTTACGAGATCTGTGGTTCTCTTGAACTTAGTGGCAAAGCTTCTACTGATTCGCTAAGGTCAGGGTTTGGCCTACTATTTACAAGTGCTCCCCTCCCCTCAAACATAGAATCATAGATCATTAAGGCTGAAAAAGGCCTCTAAAGTCATGCAATCTGACCATTGACTGAATATTACCATGTCTGCCCCTAAACAATGTTCCTAAGCATCACATCTCCATGTTTTTTTAAGTTCCAGGGACAGTGATTGCACCACTTCCCTGATCAGCCAGTTCTAGTACTTGATCAGTGAAGAAATTTGTCTTAATATCCAATCTAAGTCTCCCCTGGAACAGCTTAAGTTTTATCTTACTTCACATGAAAAAGGCTAATGCCTAAAATAAAGAATTAAACGAGTGGAGTATCTTGCCTTGATTTCAAATGTTTTCCAGGGAACATTTTCACAGCACAGCTCGTTCAAAAGCACGTATGTTGTGCATGCTGACAAACAATGAACACCAGTTTATCAAGGTGTTTCTCTTACAGCCAAATACATGCTTGGCTGTTTTGAGCCAGCCCTCAGTGTATGCTCATCTCTTTTTTTGCTGTCACCCTCCACTCTGCTTTGCTATTGTCTTAGGTTATAACAGTGTGTATTCTATCACCATCTCCATGGGCTGTTCAGGGCCGGGTGGGGCAGTGTTNCTCTCCCAGCCTCGCAATCTTACAGAAAGACAACTCAGATTAGCTTCTCTGCACAAAAAAAAAAAAAAAATACCTGGAGCTTCCTGGAATGTGTGGCATCACACTTAAGAGCTGCTAACGCCAAGTGACTTCTTCAGGAAGTTTCACTTCTTGGTGATTTGGCCAGAAAGCAAGTGCTGGAGATCTAAATTAGGCTGACAGAAGTAGAAAGGATGGGCACTCGGATGCATTTAGGTCACGAATCTGCCTGTCAGGGGATTAGAAAGAGGCTGTAGGTAAGTTTATTATCCTGCAGTTTGCTGCCACCTGACAAGCACCTGGAGGCTGCTGCTGTCAGGTGGGATATTGAGAGTGATCCAGGTCTGCTCTGATGCTTTTATACCAGTCCCAGTATCTGTGGCTGGAAATGCAGTTTATCTGCTGCTGAATGGGGACAGATCAGGTATCAGAGCTGCTTGTATTTCCAGTAACTGCTTGCTTTGTAAGCATCACCCTGAGTAGGGTACCTGAGTAAATCAATCCTAATGTTGTCTTTTCAGAGCCTGAAGAAGCTTGAGGTGGGTTCTGCAGAAGATATGTGTTGTCTAGATGTGGATGTGAAAGGAGAGACTGTATAAAAGAATTACAGTGCTTTTGACAAAAGCAATGGGGATGTAACAGAGAAATTTGGCTGAGGAATGGTGTTTTTATGATGGCTTAGACCATAGGACAGGCTGCTGTATCCCTCGAGGGTCCAGATAATATAAGGAAAATTAGCTTAGAAACAAAAGGCACTTAAAAATTTTAGTCTCACTTTGCTACCCACTTATTACTATTGCAGCATAGCTGAGTTTGCTAATGAGATATGCCAATTATAGAAGATTTCTTTCTCAAAACTGTAGGGGAAAGATATTTTTAAGGTCAATTGCCTTGTCTTTTCTTTTTTTTTTTCTTTAATAAGAAGCTATAGTCCTTTTTAGAATGATTTTGAAGATAGGTTTTGAGGAAAGAACAACTACCATGGTCAAAATGAAAAATACTTCAAGAAAGCCAGCTTTAGTACTCTTCTAATGCGTTTTTAAACCCAGCACATGAAACTCAAAGGCAGCTCCCCTCTGTGCATGATGAAATGGAAGAAATTGTAACGATTTGAAAATTAAGAAGAAAAATTGTTGCTATATGAAATTATATTAAATCTGTTCATGTGCTGTACGGTCTTCTCTTGTAGATTTTGTTTAACATGGAGTTGTGTTCCTAAGCAGCAGGTTTCCTTTTCACCAAAAGGCTGTTACATTAATGACATGATTGCCATCCCTCTCTTCATGTGAGCGCAGACTTCAAGTGGAGTATTAACCAGTGTCACTTAAATTGGTTCTCCTCTGAGGGCCTGCTGTCTTTGGGTAAAAGGTGGGATAATATCTTGGCACTCCAGTGGTTTTTATCATCTCTGCCATTCCCTGTGAGGATGTGTTTTCCTTTTTTGTTGGAAAACCTGCTCTTTGACCTGTGTGCAGTTGCCTCACCAGGACCAGCTGTGAGTGCTGCTTTCTGCACTTTTTGCAGTGGCCAGTCCAAATCTGCCTTCTTCATCCACAGTTGCACATAAGCCCAGCTGGAGATGCCAGGCCAGGCTCCACTGACACTTGCATCTCTGTCATCTCTGTGAAAGCTTGTGAAGAAGAGCAGAACTTAGCCCTGTGGGTTCTCTGGTGGATTCCACTTGCCTGTGCCATGGGATTCATTTTGTCTCTGCTACAAACTCACCCTTGAAATCTCTCTCTGCTACACTTACCTTCTACCCTCTGACATAGACTCTCTCTGGAAAAGCAACAAAGCTAAACTTTTCTGTCCTCCTCACTTCACAGTGTACATTTATTTGCATCAGCCTTCTCTTGGAGTGATACCAGAGCTAACATCTATAACACGTCTCACTCGTGCTGTGAAACATTTTCATTTCACCACAGTCACAGTGGAGTGGTCTGTAGGAGTCAGGCAAAGCAAAGTCTGAGTGCCCTTTTCTTCCCTAGATGCAAAAGAAGGAAGGAAAACTGCACCAGTGGCAACTGTTTTGGTGATGTGTAGCTACCTCTCTGTGATGAGTAGCAGTGCTTCTTCACCTTTCTTGTCACCCCTAAAAATGTTTCACAGGAAATACTCCCACAGCCACCCAGAAGCTACAGGTGAGATTAGTTTTAGAAATGCAGTTCTTGCGAGCAATCAGGTTTCTCAGTTAAGGTTTTATTTAACTTCAATGTGCTTGATTAATCTTAGCACACAGTAAAGAGACAGACTAATGTACAGAAGTGGATTTTACTGTTAGCCCTCCTTTTTGTTGTGTAGTGTGCTCTGGTCCTCTGTGACCACTGATCCAGACAAAGCATCCTGAGAGAAAAAGCCTCTTGTTTCACCCCAGCCTTAACACCCTCATAGTCAAGAATGTCTTCCCAATATCTGAACCTGTCCTCTTTCAGTTTAAAGCCATTACCTCTTGTCCTATCACTCCATGCCCTTCTCAGAAGTCCCTCTCCAGCTCTTTTCTAGCCCTTTTCAGTACTAGAGGGTGTTCTTAAGTTCTAACCTTCTTTTGTCTAGGCTGAACAACCCAATTCTCTCAGTCTTCACTTTTCCTTCTAGCCATCTTTCCTGTTTGAAAGTGATGGCACCACTGGACATTGGAGCCCAACATTTGGCCTGTAATTCAGCATACCTTGGCTTGTACCCGACCTTTGAAGTTTAATCCATTTTGCTTGATTTAAGTGCCTTTAAAATATATATTTTATCATTTCTGGCAGGCTTTGTGATTGGCCTTGCTTTGCAAGCCTACAAGTGGATAAACGGGTGGTTTGCTACATCCAGGAAAGAAAACCATTGAAAGAAGATGTAGCTAATCTTGTACATTGTCAAGGACTGAAATTTTTCGGTTGATAGATAGAGGCCCAAATCTCAGTCAGGAAAAAAACCCTGGCTTCATTGAAGCCCTGCCAGTTTAACTGAAAGGGTGTAGAGCCTAGAGAATACAAGAGCTGTACCTGGCCATAACAAGAATAATAATTAGAGTTTGGTGATATTTTGGTAAGATGGAATGAGTGGGTTTTCAAGGAAGGCTTGTAGCATAGGGTACGTTAATTATTACCCTATTATTATTCTTGTCAGTCTCCAAGAAATGTCAGCTTGATTTAACAATTTTTAAAAAATATTCCAGTTCTTGAACAAGGTTGTTAATTTGGCTTATTAGTTTGAAAGTTTCTGTGCTGGCTGATCAAGACAGAGATATACAGAGTATGGTACTCATAAGTGAGTATATAGATAATAAACCTTAGAGCATTGTTTAGAAGCGTGCTTTTCAGAAATTCAGTGTTTTTCTAAAAGATGCTGTTCCATGTTCAGCTATCTTCTAGAGCCCACAGGTTGAAGGAGTGGTTTAAACCCAGAGCATGGTTTGTTGCTGACTGGCATCTTTTAGAGACAGTTGGCAAGAGGTGAAAGAAAATCTCATGTGTTCAATGTGGAATATGGGCATTAACATCAGATGAAGTCTTCTGTTGTGTAAGAAGATAAATTAGAAAAAACAACTGGAGAGGGAAGCAAGGAATTGACCCAGTCGGATTTAAGGTGATTGAGATTATACCACTGACACACACAGGGCACTGGATGATAAGATGCTGTTTGGAGCCTGCTATTTGATGCACTGGCTGCTACACTTGGGTGGATACCTCAGAGTGGTGCTACATTCTCTGGCTCTCCTCAATTTCAATACAGATTCCATTTGTGAGATTCAGTATCTGTCCTGCTGTCCTCTTTATTCATCTACTATCCCTCAGACTCCCTAGATCCTCTCAGCTGCCTTATTCTCTGGTCCAGCTGTTTATTCTCCCTTTCAGAGCTCTGCTACTGCAACTTACATTACACTGGGTGGATTGAAGTTGCTTCCTTTTCCCAGTAGGGCTGGATTTAATCTCAGATACATCTTCTGTATTACATTTATTAGAAAATATCTTACATTTTTAGGAGCTCATAGCATGTCATGTTAATCTCTTGATGCCTATCATAGCTTAATTCCTGTTGGTTTCCATACATATGCTCTGAGTCCTGACTGCGTGGATTTATCAAAGCCAAATATAAAAATATATAGAAACAGTAAGGTGCTATTTCACCTGCCGTTACTTCCTTTTACTTCCAGTATTTCTTTATCTGTCCAAAACCCTACCTAAGAAAGTCTAAGACTACATGGCAAGAAAATTGAGGCGTGTAAAAAGAGGAGGCTACGAGCTCTGGTGACTTGTGTAGAGGTAGCCTCAGCTGTGTTTCTTGTTCCAGTTATGTCAATGAAGACTTGTTTTACTGTACAGCAACCAGTAAAGCAGAAGACTGTTCCTCGTAGTGCTTCCCTGTCCCCTCACTCATATTTTACTGGGTTGAAAAGAAAGGAGATCCCAGGCAATGGTAAGCTTTGTATCTGGGGGAAGAAGAGTAGATACGGTGATGCAAATAATGCCCTGCAACTTCAGGAGCACAGGCTCGGCTATGCTGAGCCTCTGACCTTGCTAAATTGGGGGTGTCCTAGTCCCTCACAGGTTTAGACCTCTGAAAAACAATACCTGCTACCACTGCCTTAGCTTGCAAGCAGTTGTGAGGACACACAGAATAGAGTAATTCTTCATACCTCAAGGACAATAAGGAAGATCCAGTTATTGTTTTTATCTGGATAGACTTGTTAGATGCAAGATTTTGCAGTTTATAGCTGCTGTGCTCTGCACTGGGAGCCTAAAGAGTTAGGACAGCAATTTTTTTTTTTACTCAGCTGGTTTTCCTTTGGCTTTTGTTTGTTTCATATTCCCTAAGTGTTCTGTTATTGAACATTGTCCCTGCAACTGTGAGTTAGAGAAGTTTATTTAATTTCACCTTCATAATAGTAACACGTGACTCTGACAGCTGTAGCTTTAAAAACAATCCAGACTGTTAAGAGTGTAGTTGCATCTCAGGTGGCAGAAGGTGAGGTTAAAAGTGTCATTGGTCCCTGATGGATGCATCCGCAGCTTGGAAGCATGGGTTGGAAGTTGGATTTTCTCCTGTTTCATGATTTTTTTTGGGTCATATCAAATAGGGGTCCATCCCGTACTCAAGATGCAGATAAAATCTGTTTCTGCTGGCTGATCATCCAAGGACTTTGCCTGTTTTTTGATGCTACTGCTCTGTCTTCTTCTTTCTTGACCCTCTGCTTCTTGCTTCCACATATGCAAAACTCACTTGCTTTGTCATTAAAGGGAAAATTCTATGTGCAATTTCTTTTAAAAGAGCTCCAATGAGTGTTTTGGACTATTCAGAAGTATGTAGTCAACCTTTCTAGTGTAAAAATTTTTTTTTTGAGCAATGGCTTTTTGGTAGAAAAATGTTTTGCTTTCCTTAAACAGCATTGTGTTGTTTAAAAGGTGGCCATCAAAACCAGTTTCCAGCTGGAGCTGTATTCATTTTCTTTGGTAGTCTAGAGTTCTCACCCAGACTACATTCATGTAATACAGCAAGGTTTCTAGGAAAGGGTACAACGCTGCCTTGGAATGGCACATATACAGGGCTTCTTTATGACATTCTTTCACCTCCAACAGTTTCAGTCCAAGGAATTCCCAAGCTGGATGTGATTGCTGTGTACAGAAGAGAAAAACAAGCATGTATTTATGAGGCTTTAATTCCCTAGAGAGCCACATAAGCAGAGAGAGAGAGAGAAATAGCTGAAGCGGATTTATCTATTAATTGGAGGTGACATCCATGAAAAATGTTTTGTGCTTTTTTTGCCCAGCCATCCTTTGCGTACCAATGTCTTCACAGCATTAATCACAACTAAAAGGTTCTTTGGGAAACCTTTTCTCTGTGTTAAGAAATGCCAGTGTGGATATGCACTTCATGTTTTGTCCTTCTTCAGAGGGTTTGCTTGCTGGATAGAGGGAAGGAAGGCTGTCAGCAGAGTGTTTAGGCCTGGAAAGGAAGCAAGCACCTCCTGCTGCAATGATGTTTATGTTTTCTTGCTATTAAGGATCTGTAAGCATGAGATAGGCAGCTGCTGATATTTCCAGTGTCAGAAGAGGCAGCTTGTAAATGGCCTAACTTGTGGACAAAGGACTTGTCTTTGCTTTTAGCTGGGATCTAGGTTAAGAGGAGCAACCTTTCATGCAAATTCAGCAATGAGAGAGAAGCATGGTTTTGCATGGTGGCATAGCAGGACCAGCAGGACATCTTTGGTCTTGTGTTAAAGGTACGGTGTTCCCACTCTGCAGGGCAGGGAAGGAAGGAGGACAGGACAGTACTGTCCAGGGAGGGTAGGGAGAACTAAAAAGTATCACGAGGCTGCCTATCTGGGTGAACCCTTCTTAGGAACAGTGATCTCTAATGGACTTGTTGAAGAAACAATGAGTTTGTGCATATGAAAGTGATTTGGTTTTCTGGTGTTTTGTGTGCCTATTACAATGCAGGTCAAATTGCTGTCCTCACCTTGCTCTGTCCCCTACTTCACAGCAGGACCTCTGATGTGTCCTCCATAAACAAATCCAAAATTATTTGGGGCCCGCCTGATTTACACATGAAGACCAAATCCCCAGGATGGATCACTGGTTGTTCCAAACAGTTCCTGGTTTGTGTTTGTAATAGCAACAAGGTGACAAAAAGTATCTCCTATTCAAACATCACCATGTTTGAAAGACTGCAAATCAGGTATGTTGAAGGCACATGAAATTATGAGAGCTGAAATAGGTACAGAAAATCTGTTTGTTGCAGGCCATTGTGAATGTCGAGAAGCTTGCCTGTACTCTTGGAGGCATTATTTCATTGAACAGCTGCAAAGAGTGCTTTAGGGTGTGTCTTGGTATTCACAGCAGTGTCACTTGAGCAGGCACGCAGAGCTTTGTGGTCAAGGTTTTCTGAAACGTCTAGGCTTGGCATAGCCTTCCTCACCTAGCAACTGATGGTGCAATTTATACAGATGCCAGTAAATGAAGAGTTTAATCCTAGTGCTGTGGAAAATCTTACAAAGAGAAGGGTTGTCACAATTGGGAACCATTGTCCCTGGCATGTTAGACTGGTTCTCAACCATTCGCTAAGGGAAGACTGCCCCAATCACTGAGACATCTCAGCAATGACTGGAAAGGGAGAGATCCGAAATCCCTGCATCATAAATGTGATAGCCTGTGTAGTATTGTCAAGGAAAAACATCTGAGAAAAGATATGCACTACTAATAGCATAGAATCTTGCAGTGTTTGGAGTGTGGCATATTGAGATCCTAATAATAGATGAAGTTCTAAAAAACTATTTGAACACATCCTTACTTTAAACTGTGCGATGGTCTGAACTTAAATGGTTGCATAAAAACCATGTGGTTTTTTGAATAAGGACCTTTCTAAACGGCAGAGCTTAGAAAACCAAGGACAGTGCTATCACGTTCTGTTCAACTGCCTTTTCCTTGAGATTTAACAAGGAGAGATATTTTGTTTATCTTAGCTATTGCTGAGTGTAGCTGAAAATTTGATTTGGTTTGAATGAAAAGTTCTTCAGGTCAAACCAAACTCACTATTGCTGTTTATTCTTTCTATTGCGACCAGTCTAGATGATCCGTTTGCTTCTATTGCAAAGTGTCTTGCCTTTAATACCACACAAGTCTCCTTTATGAATAAAACCACAGTGTTACTGCTGGCTAATGCTGGCTTTTCAGTTGAGGAGGTGGGGCCTGCTGCAATACGAATCCTGAATAGGAAACTCCAATTCCTTTGATGTCAATGAATGAGGTCAAAAGCAAAACTTCCAGGCTGCTGTGGAGTCCTCATTAGGGCAGCACAGGCATCACAAGTCTGTGGGAACAGGTAAAGGTTTAGGCAAAGCAGTTGCCTTTTGGCCAGTTCTAGTTCTCCTGCACATGGGCAGCTCCTGTTTACCTGCCTGCTCACACTGGCATCATTTATGTCAAAACCCACAGAAGTGCAGTTGCCCAGTGTCTCTTCTTTGACTACTGCTACATAACTTTGTAGTTGTCTGTTTTGCTGAATATGGCTGGAACTTAGTGTGTCATGCAGTCAGCCCTAATAGAAGGAAAATCATCTCTGTCCCTATGTCTTGGAGACACATCACCCTTTTCTCCTTGTGCAAGGGTAGTGTGATTTCCTCCATCTTGCTGAACTGAAAAGAACAAGGAGATTATCAGCCTGTCCCATCTCCAGCTTTGGGAAAGATTTCCTGGGACCAGCAGATAGGGAATGGCAGAAGAAGTGTCTGGGCCAGGTGCTGCATGGGTGTGGGAGGGGCTGCTAGCCATTCTCTCCCTTGAAGCCCTGTCAGAGAGGAAGGCCATGAATCACTGCCCACAGCATCTGAGGCCAGGGAATGAGTAGACTGGGAATGCTGGTTCCTCCAGTCCTGCTGGGATTTAAGCTGGGCACACAGAGCTGTGTGGTTTAGCAGACACAAATATGCCAACATCCCTAGCAAACAAGTCTTGTAACAGATTGATTTCTTCCTTCCTCTCTCCCCCTCAATCACATCCTTTGCAATATCCAGATAAATCTGTGTCTGTCTGGGCTCAGTTTCAGGATCTCTGCTGGAGGATGATCAATGTGTGTGTCTCTGCTGGGGCATGCTCAGGGCTGGTTGAGCCCACTGCCAGACAGCTTCCACCAGCTCCAAGCTCAATGGTGACTCCCTGTAGCCCATCTGGAGCTGGTTGTGACCAGCCCAGCCCCCGGCCAAACACTGCCAAGTATGGAACAAAAGGTGAAATTGGCTGAAGGAGCAGAAGAGTGAGGGGAAAGGAAAGGGGTGAGGGGCAGGAGAGGAAAGAGCACAAAACAGCCCAGGAGGAGGTCTTGTGACAATCCAGGACAGTTTTCCTGATGTATGTTTCAGCATGGAGGAAGAGCCCGGGACCAGGGCTGAGAGAAGCCAACACGTCCTGATCACATCCAGCCCCTCTGAGGGGTGTGTGGAGAGGGAGGTGTTAATCCACCACAGAACTCTGCCAAGGAAGCACCTTTCTGAATAAACATGTCTTTCATTCTTGGGGCTCTGTTTGGATACTGTAAAAATCTGATTTCACGTTTTGTTTAGCACTAGGAAAACATTATCTCAACCAAGCCAAAAGCTGCTGAATTGTTGTGCAGGATCTGGTTCTCTCCTCAGCTGCGTGAGGGAAGTCACTGATCTCAGACTGTCTGTGCTGATTTATAGGAAACTCTTCAAAACCTGTGAACAGATCATGGCTCGGGCAGTGATGCATGCCTAAATGCAGGCTCTCCCACATTCACCCTTCGGCTGTGCTGCAGTGTGTCCTTCTGCAATGTCAATTACAGTGTTTCCAGGCTTGCAGGTGGAAGTAGCAGCAGTCTGATCCTGGCGGGAAGTGTGGGTTTTCTGCCAGGCGCCTGTCTGTGCAGTCACCTACAGGCCTGCTGTCATACTCTAGTTTGTAACCCTTTGAAATACCAAGCTTCAGCCTCCACACGTACACACAAATTTCCTAACAGCTTCCATGAAAAGTGTAAGTTTCCAGAAAAAGTACCAAGTTGCTTGACAGCTGATGACAATAATACACTATTTCAGTCAACAGGGAGTTCAAATGGGGCTGTTAAACATCACTGAGCAAAGCCCCTTCAAACACAGTGATCATGGAAATGTTGTCACTGAAACAAAAAAGGGCACAACCACTGTAAATTGCAGTGATGATGTAAAGCAGTAGGACATTGCTGTCTTCTTAAGCTACTGGAAAATAACAACTTATTCTGGTCCCAGTCACAGCTTAGGTCTCTGATCCCCTTCATCTCATTACCCTGCTGAGCAAACAGTAAAGCAATTTCAGGTTTCAAAACTGATGCCCTGCTGTTGGACTGGGGTAATGCCTTCTAAGATATAATGTGAAGCATGCTTTAAGTGGGTCACTCTTTATCTCCAGACTTTGCTTGCCTTCAAATGCCAAGTTGGGCATCTGTCCCTACCCCTCTGTTGTTAAAAGAAAGCTTAGCTGCATGTGGACGACCTCTTACAGCTGTTTGAGAAGGTGAAATCAGAGTAGGATGCCAAACATTTTTTTAGCTTTGTAGTTACAGTTGGAGACCAGCACAGCACATTAAAAGATCTCTTTTGTATTCATATTTCAGTTGTTTCAAAAATGCTGTGGAGGAGTTGGGACTTTCTATGAAATTACAGTAAGATGTCTTTTAAAACTGGCATGATTGAGAAATGGCAACAGGAAATACAGTTACAGTCAGCTGCCATTGCAGTTAAAAATTCACTGGTGTAGTGGTTTGTTGTTCTTGAGTTATTTTCCTTATGGGAAGGAATAATGCATAAGGCCATATTAGGAACAAATGTGATGGTGTTTTCAAGGTGGTAAAGAACTGGTTTTATTTTGATCATTAATAGTTATTCCACATGTTCTTCATTAGAATATTAGCCTTTCCGTTTCTAGCTTTATTGCAATGCAAAAGAGCTGTTTCTGGCTTTGAGAAAGTTGCAAGTGCATATACATTGTGTATAAAGCAAAGTACTCCCATTGCGTTGCTTTTGTTCTGGCTTCAGTAGAAAAAAAACCTTCACACTACTTTCAAATCCTCCATAGAAAGGCATTACACAGGTTAAGATCAGTCTGTCCTTTAAAAGAAAACATTTTTAAAATCTGTGTCATTTTAGTAATTTCATTTTCCTTTCAGTGAACATTAAAATGTACTGGAGATTGTTCTAAACTGATCCAAACAGAACCTCAGCCTTCATATGTATTAAGTATATGTGTTAAGAGATCCAAGTATAATTCCAGTTATTTTTATAAGGTTTCATTGATTTTAGCAGGTGTTTTGAAATGATCTTGCTGTGGCTAGATGTAGAGAGTTGCCTGCTCTTAAGCTGCCTATAAAAAGCCCAGTACCAGACCTGTCAGTCATGTCTAATGTCAGAACAGTGCCTGACTGTCGTTGGTTCAGTTTTGAGTTCAGATTCCACCAAAGAAAAAGGAAATGTCCCTTTATCTTCTGTCTTTTAGACAGGTGTAATCTTGACTTTTTTGCTTTGCCTTAAAACAGGAATGTTTTAGTCTTGTTCAGGTTTGTCACATAAAGAATTCACTAAGGGGGCCAATCTTCTGAGTGTAAAAATCTGTTAGAGGAGAATCTCATACAGGACCCACAGCTAGGTCTCCTGTCTCTTCAGATAGGTGTTTTTTGTGCATCTTTCTGATTTTTTAATGAAAAAAATCACCTTACTATCTGTCATTGAAGAGATGCAGAGCAAGTAGATAAGGTTGCACTTACAGTTTAAATATTTTTCAGACAAATAACTAGATTAGCCAAGATGGAGTGCAATTTTCAGCTGACAGTGGCCTGATGCTCCTGTGTTTGGAGTTTCTGTAATATGAATTAACAGTTCTGATCGTCTTTGTTTGTGTATGTATTGAGTTTGACACTTCCTTTTGTCCCCAAGCTGGCCATATATTTTTCAGGAATACTTATGTTGCTACAGTTTAGCAATCAGTAAAAAAGTCCTTGAGTACTAATAAGAAGCAAGGAAAATGCTTTGTGGACATCCGATGGAGAAATTGCTTGTGATCAAGAAGAGGGAGGCTGAGTTAATGGTGCTGGTCTGAAATGGGAGCTTTCATCTTCCCTTTGGAAGTGAAACAACTGGGAAACAGAACACCTCTGATTGCTCCCTCTCAAGACAGACCTTGGACAAGAAACCTCTCCATGGTCTGTTAAGGAATTAATCTTTCATAAGCGTGAGATTTGTCTTCACCTCAGCCACAGAAAATCCCAAAAGAGGATTTTGTGTAGCAATGTATGGTTTATTTAGTCTTCCAAGTTTCACTTTAACAAGGAAAAAAAAATCCATAAAGGTTATGTCACCTTCATTTGAGAATCTTATCCCACTGGTTTGGTTGGAAGGATATTCTAAAGCAATATCCATGCGCAGGTTATAAATTTTTTATGTTTCATTTGAATCTCATCAATAGTACTTCCATGGGAATCACCTGACAGTTGGACAGAATATGAAGGAGTGGATGTGTGGCATCGTGGAAGGAGGAAAAAGTACAGCAGAAAAACTCTTGTAAGAAAGCAGAAAAATTTGCATTTTGAGAATGACAAGTTTGACTTCATATTCTCTGTGGACTTTGCTGGGCAAGCAAGTGTTGCCAACAGTGGCATCTGCTGCAGGACTGATGATGTGGCTCTCGTGGCCAGGAACTGAATCCTTCTCTTTTATGGTGCTTTTTAATACTTTTTTGTTGTTAATAAGGTAGAATGTTGGGTTTTGAGAATGCTTCTTTTAGACCAGAGTGAAGTAATTTAGACAATGCCAGAAGTGAAGCATATTTCCAAAGCAAAAACATAGCAGAGGATGGAGATCTGGTAAGTATAAATTCTTTCTAAGCTGCACAGATGGCCCAGCCTCACAGCAGCAGGAGGATGGGAACAACCCTGTGTTTCCTTACAGTGCGAACAATAATGACAGCCTTCTTCAGTCCTTACACCAGGCTGAGGAGCAGACCTGGAGGGGAACCCACTGAGAGCTGGGAGGTGTAAGGAGTGCAGACTGTGCAATGTGAACACTTGCACAATGCGAGTGTAGTGAGCTGCTTTTCTATTTGCAGTCCTGGTTAATGAAGGTAATACAATGAGGAATTGCAGTTCGACTGATTTCCAGGAATGTACAAGGCAGAAATAGTAAGCAAATCTGTAAGACTTCTGATTCGTCAGCCATCTAGCCATTGTCTGAGAAAGTTAGGCTTTGGCAGCATGCTGTATGCTGTAGTCTCCTCATAATGAATATGGTGTGGGCACCATGCCAGGATGTAATTCTTCAATATGATGGAGCAAAATCCTATCTATTTATCCTGTTTGTGCATCGAAACTCATCCTTTATTTTTATTTTCCCACAATGTGTTGCTATTTGAATATAATACTAGAGTTTGTGATATTGAATTGTACAAAAACATTTGCATATGATAAGCATATTGCAGACTGTCTTTGAAATTCCTTCATGAAGAAAAAAGGTTGAGAGTTCTCTTGTTACTAATGAGGCTGTGTAGACAGAAAAAACCCTGAATTTCACACCAGTGAACTAACAGGTGGCTTAATAGTGCCATGATCTGGAACAGGACAGGCTGGAATATATTGATTAGAAATCAGCAGTTTCACTCTATCAGTACAATAGCTTAAGGGAAACATGGTTTAGTTTTGTTTTTATCTACAATAGGCCTTTACATTCTTTACCAATTACAGCATTGCTTCTTTTTTACAATGCAGAGAGTTGCTGACTTTTCAAAATGAACCTGCACAGAGCATGATCTGTGTGCATTTTGTGAGAAGCTGCATTCTCTAGCTTCTGTACTGCAATTATGGGTCACAGTTAATCTGAATTCTTTTGTCTGGTTGCAGAGTGACTGTTAGTGTTACTCAGTGTCCATATCCATTGGATGCTTTGCAAAGACTTGTTTTCCTTTACTTGATGGAGAATACAGCAATATAACTTTCATGGAACATGAAGGAACTGAGTTTTGTTCAAATACATGAGAAGGCATTTGTGGGAAAGTTAAACCCAAGTGATTTAAGCAAATGACTTAATATTATGACTCTGTCACTTTCGGCAGTACCTTTCTCAATAAATGGTTTCTACAAAACTTCCCATCTGGCCATTACCTGGTTAGACTTGAGTATTTTCATGAATTTAGGAGTACAGTGTTTCAGTCCTTGATGCCATTGTAACCTGTCATGGACAGTCACTTGCCTTTAGCTTAGTAATTTGGACTGCTAAAGGGAGCAAGAAGGGTTCATGTAACTGAGGAAAAACATAATAAAAATGGTGCTGTTCCATGAGCTTTACAAATTCCTAATCTGAGTAGAGAGACAGACTTAACTTGGGCCAGAGAAAGAGGGAGTGTCTGTGTAGGGGTTTTCTTTTAAGTTGGTTGTATTTTTGAAGGGGTGTGTGTGTGGGTTTTTGCTGCAGAAACTGAACTTGACAGAGTTTTTCTCGCATTTTGGAAGGAAGGGAGTTTAGGGTACTAAAAAAAAAGTAACTAAAAATCTGACTTCTATTTAGAGGCTTGTGCAATAGGGAATTTAAGATGTATTTCCATGCTTTTTTCGATATGGTGTGAATTTTTTTCAGCTTAAGTGAGAGTTTCTCCTCATGCTGTCACAATTTACCCTTTTAGCTTTGGGACTTGTCTCCAGTGCATCAGACAATAGGAGTAAATGGAGCTGCAAAGAACTTGCTTTCTCTGCTGTTTTTTTTTCATCAGTGTAACCCTAGTAATGAGTCACAAGAAGTGTTGTTCTGCAATGATGTTGTTGACCACCCTGAAATTGTCTGCTAAAGTAGCTTGGGAAAAGAGTCATTTTGCCATTCTCTAAGAGATCTGTAGTGAAGAAAATGAGTTTGGTAGATTTTGCCAAAAACCCACACAACCACTTGCTTGCATCTCAGTCAGCTTTATGTGGGAAGCTGTGGCCTGACTCTCATCTTTCCCTTTTCATCTGAGGGACAACAGTGTAGTAGCTAGCTCACAGAATTCTTTGGACATGTCTCTTTGGAATTACAAATGCTGAATTATGAAAAACAAAATGCCAGAAGCACAGAGATGCAATGACTTGCCAGAAGTCAGTGGAGGGCCGGGAGAAGGAACAGCCACTGTCTGTCCAGGGTCCCAGTCGGTTGTCTCAAATGCATGGGAAGAGCATGGCTTTTAGAAGAAGTGCATAGCACTGATTTTGAAAGCACTGACATCTGCCCTCAGAGGTGAAAGTCTTGTGGTGTATTTCCTTCCTTAGCAGCAGCAGGCATCCTTCACACTGAGGATTTGAGGCAGCTAGGAGCTCCCAGGGGCTGCTGTTGCTGGATGAGCAGCGTAAACAGGTGTAAGCCTAGAGATACTTGGTTATGTTGTTCTCTAGCTGGGTTGTTTTTTTATTTTAATGAGTTGCAGAAAATGTGCCGGTTTCCATGGAATGCTGAACAGTCAGACAACAGAGTACAGTAACAAGAGGGAGTGGTAAATAAATATGTTCACGAGCTTCTTCGTGAAGTGTCAAACGTAGAGCTGGTGGGTTATTCATTTTCCTGTGTCAAATGTGGGGCTGTTTTTCTAAACAGCTGGCCACTTCATTGTAGTGCAAGGGAACATGCAAATCTGAATACTGTGACATGTAGCAAATTCCACTGGCTTTTCTTTCATGTGTAGAGAAGACATCTCTCCTCTCAGAAGGAGAGGATGCTGTCTCCCTGATAGTGGAAACAAAAGTGCATTGCTGTGGAGCAGTTAAGAACCCTGCTCCATTAAATAAAAAAAAAGGAATCAGGAGATAGTTGGTGCCATTTAATCTTTCATCATTATATGCTTTGTAGTTGGTCACCTCTCTCTTTGGATCAACAGAGAAAAATGTCTCTGTAACTGAAAACATGAATCTGAACTTCTGGGCCTGAAAATGGGCTATTTTAAGAAACTTACATCTTGAAAAGATATGCAACTTCCAATGCAGAATGAAAACACAAGTTTACTGGTTTGCCATGATACAGTATATCCTTTTGCCAGTTCTACTTTTGCAAAATATGTCTCTTTCGAGCACTTAATGATAATCTGATGGGTAGGTTAGAAGTATGGTTTCTAGTTTCACTTCCTGAACGTTTTACACTTTTCTCTTTAAAAAATACTTTAGAGTTCTACTGTAAAGATTATCCTTTGATTACAAGTCTGCTCTGGCCTAAGGTCCATCAGTGAAGGTTCTTATCTTGGATGAGGCTGTATTTTGTACTGAGGATCAGAGCTAAAGCTCCTGCAGGTTCTCCTCAGTGCCCGTCTGTTCACACCACATGGCCCAGCATTTGGTTCATGCTACCTTGGCTAAACGAACCCGTGGGATTTACAGAGTGGTTTCAGAAAACATGCGTATGCGAGATATTTACTTTAAAGGTTTGCACATTTTGATTTTTAAAATACTGTGCTTGAGGGTGTATTTGCTTACAGGCAAGTCTGTATTTGGCTTCTTCTTCCTCTAACTTGATTTCAGTGCATGCACAAAACCTACAGGACTCATTCTTTAAAAGGTGCTCAGTTCCCGCTTGCTGATAGTATGGATCATAGTAGGTGTTAAAATGGCTGTTACCAGCTGCAGAGTAATGAGAATCTGGGTTTCTTGTGAAGTGGTATAATTTATATTCACCACCCCTGTGAATATGCCCTCAAGGTGACAGATTCATGACTTCATGCATTGGAAACCTGCACAGTGCCAAAAAAGGGATATGTTTAACAGAATAGTCATGAGAAACGCATTTCGATGACTTTTATCTTGCTGCAAACCCTTAAGCTGGAAAAGGATGTGAAGCTGGGCTGTTACTGAATCTGAGAGTAATTTGGCTTTGTGTGTAGAATTAAGCCTAATACATTGTTCAGCTTTGAGTCCTAAGCAAAGCCAGAATTCTAGGATAGATATGCAGTCAAATATGTGGCTTCATTTCCTGCCATTTCATCATCAGAAACAGACAGGAACTGCTTTAAAGGGTACCTGGGTTCTCGTGTTGGAGAGCTTTACCTGAAACAGGACCTTAAGAGACACATTGGCCTTGATCCACAAACCTGAAACTGCTAACCGAGGGAGTGGAAAATGAGGGAAATTGCCTTATTGTCCCCATCTCTTGAGGTGTGATGTGGGGTTTGGCTCATCAGTAACCCTGTTTGCGAGGCAGCACTGATAGTCACCTGAGGTCAAACCTCTGTCAAAGAGTGGGTTGGCAAAGGGCACTGGGCTGTTGTTGTTTCTTTGTTTACATTCAAAATCTAGGGACTGCCTTGACTGGGCAGTCTGGTGCCTGGCTGGTTCAATCTGAAGAAAATAAGGAAGGATGAAAGATGGAGGGATGGAAGGAGGAGGAACAGAAGAGAGGGAGGAGAAGGTAGAACAGAGGGAGGAAATCTGTTTTCAAGTGATGCAGGAGTAATGTTCCTAGGAGTAAATACAAGATCTTTATATCAATGCAAAGAGTGCTTGGAAAGACCAGAATTTATGGCATGTTTGGAGTTTTTGTTTTGACTTCATCTGTTTTTGATAAAGCATTTCATTTGCAGTAGCAAATCAAATTCTCCAAGGAGAACTGTAACAGGAATAGAACAAGCAGAGAATTAAAACCTGGTCCCAGAGGTATAAAACCACAAATTCACTCGTCACAGAATAGGAAGGGGGAATACACTGTGCCTGAGGAAGGGTGAGCTGTTTTCTGTGTTTGCCGTGATCTACAACAGCTGAAAGAAGGAGTCTTTCACTGACTTTTGAGGCAAGGCGAGAGGTTTACCAATACCAGTGAGAAGAACCTATCAATTGGTAAAAACTTCCCCTGCAGAACAACTTACCCTTTTAGAAAGAGACTGTGGGGTGTATTTGTTTTGGGGTTTTTTTTTTTTTTTTTGCAGCCCTCCCTCTGCTTCCTAGAATGGAACTGTCAAGGGATCATAAAATATTAATGCTAAATTTAGAGAGAGCAGACATTCACCAATCCAAATAATGATTTACTGAGCCTGTGCTTGGTTTTGAGAACCAGTGAAGTCCTAAATATTTAAACTGAAAGAGATTAGAGGAAATGTGGAAAAATTGCTGTTTGACATCATTGGAAAACACTGCTGATCCACAGGTAAGAAGCTTAAGCTCTCAAGAGGAAAGTGGGAGAAAAGGGTGGAGATAAAAACTATGCTGGTGTGTTTAATTTTGTATTTTGAAAATCAGAGTTTGGTCAATCTTTCAAGGTTTTTTGTTGTGTTGTTTTAGGGATTTTTAGCTTATTAAGAAGGCTTTTAGTCATAGCAAATTTAAAAGTGTTCATGCTGAAAATCGAATTAACTCTTTCAAAAACAATAGCTTCCAGAAGTTTGAGTTCTTTTTACCAAGACTTCTTTTTTCTCTTTCTTTCTCTGACAAGCACACACAAAACATGCACTCCATCAACTCAGGGTAGTGAAAAAGGTTTTGAAATTCCAAATGGCTTTTCCTTGAAAAGTTCTGGTTTTGAAAAGAATGCCTTTGCAGAGTTAAATTCTTCTGAGCTTTAATGGCTCTGTGTAATTGTAGCATGTTCTCTGCTATTTTACATTATCTAATTTTAGGTGAAGTGTCTTCATGGCCCTTGGGAGGACATTTCACAGTCTCAATGCAAGCCTACACTTACACGTACTCTGTGCTTGCACCTAAAAAGAAAAAAAAAAAAGAAAAAAAAAAGAAAAAAATAAGGCATGCAAAGAAAATGTAGCTGCAGCAGTTTTAAGATTGACAACTAGTTGGTTGCTGTCACCTTTTTCTTTTTCCACTGCCAGTGTAGGAGGCAACTAACTGAACAGCACCATTTAGCACAGTACCTCAAGGATCAGAGATCAGTGTCTTCAGCCTGAGAAGTCTCTGTGGTATAGGCCAGGGAGAGCTGTGATAGTGATGCAGTCATTTCTGTGTGCTTTTTCTTTCTTTTGGTTTAGAGCATAGCACTTTTTAAATTATATTTAGCTTATCCAAACTGAAGGTGAAACAAAGGCATCTGTTCCCTAAAATTTGTACTGGTTTTAAATCAGTTTCCCTACACACCATGGATTTGTTGGTCTGTGTGTGAAAAAAGGATACTTTTGTAAGACTGTCTGGGTGGACTGACATTTCTCCCTCTTTCCCCCTTAACTTCTCCTTCCACTTCACCTTTCTGATTATCATAATACCTGAAGGACAGCAGGTTTTGTTAGATGCCATCTTAATAAATGTGAATGAGAGAGTGAAGGCATTTGGTGTTTGTATATGGGTAAACAGTAACAATCATGTTTCACTCCAGTGGTTTTAAGTCAGGCAACCTCTTCTCCTCAGCCCACATTTTGCGGTGTCTCAAAAGGAAATGTCATTTGTGAAAGTGGTGTTTAACAGACATTATTTTATGCATGCACCATTTTTCTGTGAGTGTAGGGCTGGTCAAAAAAGCTGAGCTCCCACAAAAACATTTCTGTTGGCACTATTATGCCTTCAAAAACAAAAGGAAAAAGCCTTCCTGCATTGTATCCATTGAAGGATGGGCAGAGATCTACTACCATCCAGAAGGAAACACAAACGTTTCCATTCTTCTTCTGGTCTCCAAGGACCCATGTGTACAGCATCTTGTGTTGATGATAAGGTTATACAAAATGGGTTTGTAGAATTTTGTTTCATGCTTTTCTTAAAGCCTTTGTTCCCAGTGTCCAGTGGCCACATGATCTCTGTCTCTGTCTTGATTGTTGTTGAAGTCCCACTCACAATGTTTCCATTGAAAAGCTTTGTTATAGGAAGATATGCATTTCAAAAGCTAAAAAAACCCAGAAAATGATCAATCAAGGAGTATTATATTAAAAAGAATAGTTTTCAAGTAAATATTGTGAATTATTATTATTATTATCTCTCTCCTAATTTTAGACTGCATATATGTAGTTTGTCATTTCTTACTTAAGGGTCCTTGAAAGTTCCATTTTAAAGTTGTTCTAAAATATTTTGATTTATGGATAATCATCAGGTTCATGACTTCGGAGCAAAATCAGTAACAACATCAATCAAAGCAAAAATTGGTGTGAAAAATACAGTGGAGAAGAGAACACATTCAAATTGAAGAAAAAATTACTGAGGTGAGATCAAGTTAAAGTATGATGGGAAACAATGCAAGGTGCTGGGTATTACCAAAATTTATTGTCCTAATTAGTGAAATATTCTGTGACTAGTAACTCTGGAAGGAATTCAAAGAAGTTGGAAAGGAATAACCATTTCAGAGTGATAAAATTTTTAAAATTAATCAGATAATGGGTTGTTTCCTTTCGTCACTCTGTATCTTACGTAGGAAATAGGAAATACACCTTCTCTGCAGAGCCAAGAGGTTATTTTCTAATCTGTGTCTTAAGAGTTGTTGTGGTTTGAAAAGCAAATTAGTGAGACGCTCAAAGTCAGAACTACAATTTAATAGGAAAATTAAAATACATGCAATTGGTACANTATCTGTTTTTTTTCAAACAATTCACTTTCATCAATTGAGTAAAACTGTTCAATATACACTTGTTAGTACTTGCCCCTTGTTCCTGTGTACTGGCCCTTCTGATGACCCTCTGAGTCCTTTGGTTAGTGGCCTCAGTCTTTATCAAGAAGAGGAGGTGATGGTCAGCCATCAGCACCCCAGTTCTGTAATGCTGCTTCTTTGAATTAATTCTTGAAGCTGCTTGTTATCTTTATAGAATCATCAAGTGGTTTGAGTTGGAAGGGATCTTCCAAAGGCCCTCTGGTTCAACTCCCCTGCCATAGGCACAGATATCTTACAATAGATCAGGATGCTCAGAGCCCTCTCCAGCCTTACCTTTAATGTAAGTCCAGGGATGGGGCATCCACCACTTCTCTGAGCAATCTGTGCCAGTGTTTCATCACCCTCATTGTAAAAGAACTGCTTTCTAACATCTAATCTAAGTTGACCCTCCTTCCCTTTAAAACCGCTATCCCTTTTCTTATGTCAACAGCCCTACTAAAATGTTTGTCCCTATCTTTCTTATAGAAAGGTCACAATAAAGTCTCCCTGGAGCCTGCTCTTCTTCAGGCTGAACAATCACAACTCTCTCCATAGCCTGTCTCCATAGGAGATGTGTTCCAGCTCTCTGAGCATCTTCATGGACTCCTCTGGACACACTGCTGCAGGTTCACATCTTTGCTGTGCTAGTACGCCAGAGCTGGAGACAGCTCTGCAGGTGAGGTCTCACTGGAGTGGGGCAAAGGGGCAGAATCCCCTCCCTTCCCTGCTGCCTATGAAGTTTGGATGCAGCCCAGAACACAGCTGAGCAGCCAGCACATGTTGCTAGGTCATTTCCAGGCTCCTGTCCACCAACACCTCCAAGTCTTTTCTCCTCTGGGCTGCTCTCAATCCATTCCATGGGGCTGACCCGACCAAGGAACAGCACTTTGTATGTGGCTTTGTTTAACTTGATGAAATTCCCAAGGGCCCAGTTCATGAGCTTGTACATGTCCCTCTGGATGGCATTCTGCCCTTCAGGCCTCTCAGCCTCATCAGTCATCTTCTTGTCACTGAATTACATCCAAGCTTGTGGATTTATTAAAAATTTACCAAGATGAGTTTTATTGTGCATGGTTTCACTCATTTTGTTAGCAGAGCCCTTTCTCTGTAGTGGGCCATTGGCTAAGGCACATTTGTACTGTGTTGTTAATGAGTGTATTAAAACAGCATGGCTCAGGTGTGACTTGGACAGGTGACCTAGTTCCAAGGTGAAGCCCTGTTGCATCTCTGGGATTCTGCTTGGCTGCCACTTGTGAATGGGGTTTAGACCCATGTTTCTTTTGTAGTCTAGCAGTGGGTTCTAGCATGGATCTTTCACATCATTATATTTCATTTCACCTTTTCTACGTTCTTTCAAGTCTTGTGCAAAGTTACTGAATTTCACAGTTCGAATGTTCTCCTTATGAGGATATCTTCTCTTTCCAGATGTGTTCTTCACTGTCTTGTCAGCTTGTCTTTCCTGTTTCAGTGAAACCTTTCTTGCAGTGCTCTGGTGATTAGCGCATGCCTTTCTTTTTAACCCTTTGTCGGCTGTTTTTTTCTGACACTTTCCCTATTTGCTTCTCTCCTCCCTCCACTCACTTAGGTTCATGTTTTCCTCATGCAAATCGTAATAGTTTTGTTGCAACACTCCTTCTGAAAATGGTTTCTTGTGACATGTTCTTGATCCTTGCCGAGATTGCATCTGTGTCAGAAGAATCAAACTGACCCAAGCATTCAAATGAAATTTGCTAGATCCATTATTAGGCTGTGTGTTAACACAGAGCTCACTCAGGGTTTAGCTACAAGAGTTCACTTCTGTCCTCAATAAACATGTGCAGTTGGTTCTTACAGTGCCCTGAGTGCCCTTAATATGATTTAGTTAGTGATATTGAAGAGGACTGACTGCCTGTTAGCAGTCATATGAATTTTGAAAACAGCTTCTGGAACTTAATTTGTCTTCATATTATTTTGGTGCTTTACCTGGACTGGCAACAATCTGATAGATTATTCCAGGGAAAACAACGTACTCAGAGAAATGCACACTTCTTTTGATCAGAGTTTATTCCAGTCATACTTACTGTCAACAAGCAGACAAAAAGAATCTATTATTTCAAAGCCTATCTGACTTTTGTGGTGCATTCCTGTCACTTGTTGCTGTGACCTTAGGGAAGGTACAAGAAAAGACAGTGCCAAAGACAGAAGCTGTGCATACCTTTGGTGTCTGACGGGTTCAGACTGCAAACTTCAAAAGCTGAGGTTTTGTTCTAAGGAATGCATCCTGCTAGTACCACTTGCATTTATTTTTAGTGGTGTTTTCACATAAGAATGCTGAGCTAAAATTGTCTAAGGTCTGAGAGGAGTCCTTCTAAAAAAGCGCTATGTATTGAAATTGTTTTATTTTTGTCTCTTACTTTCTAGATAGTACAGATTAGGACTTCCTCTGAGAAGAATTCTGGAGAGATACATAAATCAAATTGTCTTTTCCTGTCTGTTATAAAACCTCGCCTGATGATAAGGAACATGCTAGTTTAACAGTGGAATGAATTTTATTCCTCTGACAGCAATGTCTTGATACTTAGAAAATGGGAAATCACACCCAAATGAAGTCACCGGCAGCCACTGGCAGCATCCAGACAGTTCAGCTATTGATGTAAAAGTCATAGAACTCCTTCTGACTACATCTTTTAAGTTTTCTGATTTTCTGTAAGTCTTGCTATGTCCACAGATTATCACTGAGACTCAAAGATAATTTGAAAAAGCAGTGTCAAGTATTAGCTTGGAATAGTATATCTGCAGATGTCTTAAAATGGCTTTGGGGCTTATTTTGCATTGTAGAATCATAGAACTGTTAGAGCTGGAAGGAACCATAAAGATCATCCAGTTCCAGCCCCCTACCATGGGCAGGGACACCTTCCACTTGATCAGGGTGCTCAAAGCCCTGTCCAACCTGGCCTTGGACACTTCCAGGGATGTTGAGTCCACAGCCTCTCTGAGCACCCTGTGCCAGGGCCTTACAGAGAAGAATTTCTTCCTAATACCTAATCTAAATCTACCCCGTTTTAGCTTAAAGCTATTGCCCCTTGTCCTGTCACTTCATGCCTTTGTGAAAAGTGCCTCTGCAGCCTTCTTGTAAACTCCCTTTAGGTAATGAAAGACCTCTCCAAAGCCTTTTCTTCTCCAGGCTGAAGAGCCCCAGGTCTCTCAGTCTTTCTTCACAGGAGAGGAGCACCAGTGCTCTGATCAATGTAGTGGCTTCCTGTGGTCTCATTTCAACAGGCTGGGGACCCCAGATCTGGAATTGTAATGGATGTGGATGCCACTGTGATAGAAACCATACACAGGAAGTGAGAGAGGCTAACATGGTTACTTTTAAATTTTTCATATATTTGTATGTCCACTGAGAGTTGGAGAGATGTCAACTACATGCCTGTTCACTCAGGTTGAAAGGTGGGAAAAGGCTGTTAGTTTGTGTCTGTTAGCAAGCATTGCCCTCTCTTGTTCTGTATGTTTGGTATACTTAGCTACATCATACAATCGTTCAGACTGGAAAAGATGTCACAATTTCAAGTGTGCTGAAATATTTCCAAAATTTTCCATGCTAGGAATGTGTGATGTATTAAATCTGATGCTTGTCACAACTTTTCTTTCTGAGATTTCATCCTTGTTATCACCAGCACCCTAAATACTTCCATTTCTTTATTAGAAGCTGCATGTGTTGTTTGATGTTTTGGAGCTCAAATACCTCTTTGCAAACAGGCCCTGAAATGAAAAGATCCTTTTGAAAGTAACTCTCATCACAACAAAGCTGCAAAGTAATTTATACTTCCCAAATACTTGGAAAGCACTATCACATGTTCCTCATCATTTGGGGAAGCTGGCTGTGTTTAGCTATCACAGTCATTTTTTTATGAGCATGTGCCTCCTGTTGTGATAACTGCTCTATTGCTTATCATGGGCCTCTTTTATGCCAATCATTATTAGAGTGAGCTTTGCTCCAAGGGACCAAACTCACTACAGTGGATCTTCTCCTCCCCACTGTCATCCATCTCCCTGTCAATTTCCTACTGGCTTTTTTCCTTTGTGCCAGGATGTGCAATGAGGTGGGATTTGGAGACACTCCAGTTTTGTTGGTAGGAACTGGTAAAAAATGTTCTTCTACTGCATACAGGGAGAGGTCCCCTGGGTCCAGTTCCTGTTCATCAACACTGGGCGAGTGGTTGCACACTCATTAATACCAGATCAGTGCACTGTGGATTGCCAAGCAGTGGGAAATTTGTCTGGATAAGGTGGGGGCCTGTGAGTGTGATTCTGTTGAACTCACTGAAAGCACAATCTGGCTTTTCTGTGGCTTTTTGACAGCTGAGGACAGGCAGTACTTGGTTCAGAATGTAGCCTGCAAATGTAGTTAGCCAGTGATCTTCTTTTCAACAGTTCTTAATTACAGCAGTTCTTAGTGCCTGAACAATGTATGGAGGGACAGCTCTGGTACCTTTGATCCAGGGACTGGGAAGCTGAGAGCTGAATTTTTAGTAAAACTGAGACACAGTCTTAGCTGTTGCTGAACTCTATTATTTATGGAAGTGTTGTCCCTGCCTTTGGTGACTGTACAGTTAGATCAGCAATGCTTGGGAAAATCCAGGCCTGGCCATTTTCATGGCAGCTGTGCTCTCTGCAGGGATCATTGATTTATCCGACTGCAGGAGGAGCAGAAGTGTCTCCCAGTGGATGTACTTGTCACTGGCAGTGGAGGGCAACAATAAGGTCTGTGCTCAGATACTTCTAAATGATGAGCAGCTGAGACCAGCTGGGGATTAAAATGTCTCATGGGCCCCTCAGGTACCTGATCTGCAGAGTTTGGATGTCTTTGATGGTGTTTCCTGTGAAGAAGTGGATGTGGGTTAAAGCACTTTTTTGTTTTGGAGGAGTCAGGGTCAGTCTCTGCTCTGTTGGCCAAAATGCCAGCTGTCACACAGATGTTGGTTGTTCCTCCTCCACTTAAAAGGAGAAGTAGATGCATAATGATGGCTTTTAAACTGAGCTGTGTTATAGGATTGTTGCCTGGCTTTATAGATGGGATGATACAATACCTCTTGACTCCACTGGAAGCTCTGAGGAGAAATGTGCAGTTCTTATAGTCCCATCATCTCAATCCCTCAATATAGTTGGGTCCCAAATTTTCCTTTAATTTTTACTTTGAGCAGACTTTTCTGCAAAGTCGGGTAAAGAATAGAAAAGCCAGGAATATCTATAAGAGAAAGGTCAGAAGGCAGGTATGTGTTATCTTAGTGTTACAAGTGTACCAGAGTGGAAGTGGAAGCTTGTTCATGCAGCTCCCTAAATGGTCACTTCCTTGTTTTATATTGGATAAGAAAGGCCACCTGGGGATGTAGGTTGTACAGTGGTACCAACTCTTAGAATCCAGGACTGTCCTGGATACTCTCCAAGAGTTTGCAAACCTGGAAGAAAAAACACAACTACTGTCCTGTGAAGAAACCAGATGTGCAGGGGAATAGTGGCAAAGAGACAGGACAAGGAACTTGCAAGCTGAAGGACAGGAAAGAAAAGAGGGAAAATGAGATGGATCATGTAAATTGGGAGAAGGTGCAATTTAAGATTAGTTTTGCAGTAAAATAAATAAGTTTAAAGTGCTGTGCATTATCAAAAAATTCATAAGCAAATCCACTATGAGATTGTGGAGCTGAGATGGGACAGTTTGAGTGCAGCACTAAGGCAATGCAATGCCTCAGCCAGGCTGTTAACAAAGCACGTTCCAAAAGAGGTGGTGAGATGGACAGACACCTATGACTTGACCCAGTTCAACCCCATTCTTCACTTGGAAGAGCAGAAGTTCACAAATTCTGGTGTTCCTGTTAAGGAGATGCTGTGATTCTTCATTGAGAATTTTGGAGCACCCTTTGCTGCTGAAATAAAGGAAGAAAAAGAAATGTACAATTAGAGAGACTACAAAATGTACAAAAAGAGAGACTTACAGAGTTGTCTCTTATGAAACTACTGAGCTGACCCCAAAACCTTAAACAGGCTTGCCTGTAAATTGGGCCCTTGAAATAAAAATATGTGCTCTGAATGGCTTCTTAAATGAAGATGAAGTATTTGCTTTGCCGTGGCTGGATGAGAAAATGCTGTGCAAGCTTTCCCTGCAGCTGCGCAGTGGATGGCTATAAAAGCAGAGTTAGATATATCCCCTGCAGCCACAAATCATGGTTTTGAGGAGGCACATTGGCTTCTGCAAGCTTTAAAAGTAATATTAAAAGGTGAGAGTTATATTGGAGGAAAGGGCATATGCCAAATAAAAGCATATTTAGGTCAGAAGAGATTGTCAGGCTCTGTCTGTGGTCTATTAAACCAGTGGTCTCCAAAGCAGGGTGCATGCACAGCTAGGGGTGCATGAAACAGTCCACTGGGGTGTGAAAGAAAGTTTTTGTGCGATTAAGAAATTTCTAGAATGATGTTTATTTCATCTCTAGCTTACAGTTCTTACTTTTTTCTGTATGTTTTACAAGTTGCATAATATGTTAGGATGGTGGGGCGGAGATCTCAGATTCTTTTCCGTTGTACTGTTTGCAATTGCAAAAGTTTGGAGATTACTGTGGCAAACCATAGATGTGGCCATGATCTGCATGCTGCACGTAGAACAGCTGTGGTGAATGGTCTTGCATCTAATTTTAGGGCTTAGAAATATGTGAACTACATGCCCTGAGGCAGAACCCTGGTAAGAGAAATAGGAGTCTTTGGGAGGAAAATAGATGATTATAAGCTAAAGAAAAATCCTGGGGCTAGGAAAAGACAAAGAGGCAGTACAAACTGCTGCCTTTGCAAAGTGCACATGAGGGGAAGGAGATTGTGGCAGGTACCTTTGCTTGGCACGAAGGTTGTGGAGGGAGTGTAAGCAGCAGGGCAGTGCTTCAGTAAATATCATGCTGGGACATTTTGTGGGGAGGGGGGGAGTTGTTCAGCACAAGAAAAGAAAGCCCAGCTCCCCCATTCTCTCAGTCCCAGCTGACAGCCTGTCTCTTATCTTCCTGAGGCTCACAGAAAATAAAAGATGGAGGCTGGGGAAAGTCTGTGGTTCTGGTAGTACTGGAAGTTCACCAGGAATTAAAGGACCCAGGAACAGCTGGAGACTGTTATGTCTGTTGATACCACCAAAACCACTGGGTACCAGGTGCAGAGGGTAGGACAGCTGCCCTTAAGAAACAGAGTGAAAAAGAATGAGGGGCTAAGGACTTGCTTAAAGCAGAGCAAAGAAGGGATGCACATACCAGATGAAGCAGCCAGGGTGCTGTATTTGCTGCAGTGTGTAATCTCTTCCAGTGCCAGGGATGTTGATGCCTTGGCATTTCTTGGCTTTTCTTTCCCTGTTCNTTCCTCTATGAAAAAATATTGTGTATGTGTGATATACAGTCTTACACCAATTTGCTGGAAAGAATTTTTCCGTTTTTAAAGAGCTAATCAGATAATTTTTGAAAACCAGAATAATGGTGTTTTAGAGGTGAGAGCTGTGCATGAGCAGTGGAGGACTATTAAACAAGACATAATGTTCGGATGGTCTGCTTAGAAAGGTGGCAGCAAACAGCACAGGACATGATGGCACATTTATATGCTTCTGTCAGTTTTTAGTGTTCAAGTGGCTGTCTAATCTTATTCTGACCAAGTCAGATTGCATNTTTTATTATGTGTCAGCTCTCATGGATGAGGTGACAGGAGAAAAATATGAACTAAGGGAAGCAGAGAAAGAAGATAAAATTTAAAACTGTATTAATCTCCAAATCAGAAAACTGTTTCCTTTGTAAGAATATGTATATTTTATATTATTAATATTAATTATACCTAGTAGATTAGGGAATACAGTGTTTCAATATGTAATTTTCTAAAAAATTGTGTGTAAATGAACATGTGTGTATACATACCTAGAGAAATGAAGTCTTGTG
>VZTZ01034155.1:0-37998 GCA_013400955.1 Drymodes brunneopygia
CCTTCCTTCCTTCCTTCTGGGTAAGAAAAGCAAGAGAGCTGGAAAAACTGTCTGTTATTTGTATTTGTCTTCCATCTCTAACCTCTTTTCCATGGTAGTTGCACTGCAAGAAGGGCACCATTTCATGCTGTTTTCCCACTGCCTAAAAGCTGAAGTGTTGCTTGTGTTTTGTCACCATGAGGTATCCCATCAAGCAACACATAATTGACCAAGTAATGAAAAAAATCTTAACTGCACCTTTGCACTTGTCTCACTTATATTGTGAGTGTCATTCAGTGATCATTATGTTCTCAAAGTATGGGCAAAATTTTGCTTTGCAACCCAGAGAATAAAAAGGAAAGGGAAACAAGTTAAACAGTCAACATATTTTATAACCTTATAATTTCTTACTACTTTTCTAATAATGGCTCATTTTGTTCATGTGCACACCTACGTGCTTGAGTTGTGAAATTCAGCAGAAGCCTTTTATTGACTTCTCCATCATCTTTATAAGGTACGCCTGCCAACCGCCAGTTAATAATTTCTTAACATCGTGTCCACCTACTTAGTTTATAAAATACAGAGTTATTTAGTACTTGCATAAAGCATGCGTAGGAGACTTTAGCTTAAAAGTCTGATACACATGAAAACATTCTTGATTCTCTCTACTGTTTTTCTAAGCTTGAAACTGAATTCAGATCTGAATTTAGCTGTTACTTGCTGTGAGAACTAAAGTTCCACCCCACACCCCCCCACACACTTTATGGTAGAAATTCTTTTGAATACTTGATATCAAATGTTTGCCTTATTAAAACTAAAGCTGCATGCAATAAAGAGATAACAAAAATAACTGTGACTACACGAACTTCTGGGGATTTATTTATGTGTACATACATATGTATAGGATAAAACCCTATACGAGATATTATGATAATAATACAACTTATCTTAGTCCAAAGGATATATTGATCTTTTTCTGTATTCTACAAAGATCTCTTCTCATGCCTTGGCAATAATTAGTAGCAAGTCAAGTATAGAGACAGGAGATCCCTTGGGTTACTGAGTTGAAAAGAGAATGCAACATCTGTTCAGATGATCCTTATGTTCTCTGGAGGTCTATTTAATGACTGATTTTTAACACCATGGTGAAGAACATAGGACAAACTTGATGGCTTTTGGATAACTCTGATGGTTCTTGTAGGTGTACCTGCTGCCTGCTGTTTTGTGAGAAACACATTACTCTGGAAATCTTACAGAGGCAGGAAGTCCCACTCCCACTCCCTTCAAACAAGGAAACATAGATAAAACCCTGATTTGGGCTAGATAATACATCTTAATCCCCTATCTTATCAGCAGTGATCTCACTACACAACAAAATAATAGCTCATCTCCGTGAATTATGTCTCAAAATACAGCCGAACCTGCACATATTCTTACTAAGTGTTCCTGAACAAGGGAAAAAATATTTTAAATGTAAAATCATTGTGTCTTGTTACACATTTAGAAAAGGCACATCTGAGATTCCCCTTCCCCCTCCTTCCTGAATGATTTTTTTAAATGGCTTTCCTTGTCACAGCTGAGATGGAAAGTTAAAATTTTATTCTTTCCTTAGCATTTACTCAGCCTCACATCAAACAAAAAAAATAAGGCTTCAAGTGCAACTCGATTGAGAGAAACACTGCTGAAACATTTAACTGAAGTATTGCTCTTTTCTGGAATCCAGAATTTTCTGTAAGATTATAAAGAAGATGAAATCTTTGCTCCATTTAAGCAGCGAGAGCATTGACTTTGAATTCTCACTGATTTCAAAGGGATTTGAATACCATCCTGAAAGTCTTCAGTGTAAGTACAAGTATCTACTGCTTTGCTCTATGTTCTCTTGACCAGCTCCCTTAACACCACAGCAAGAAACACAGCAGAGAAAACCAAATTGCAGAAGGCTAAACTCTGTTAGATTATTTAACCCTTCAAATTGCAAACAAGCCTACTAAAAAAAAGATCCACTGGTGTAGAAATGAAATGTGAAAGATCCAAATAATAAGTGTTTATTTTTAACACTGCATTAATACTTAGATGTATCAATCTTCATTAGAATCTGTGCAAGTTCTGCAATTCACAGTGCAAGAAAATACTGTCTCATAAGAGGCTAGTAAAAGCAAAACACATAAAAAAAAAAGGTCAAAACAAAATAGAAGAAAGGTGGGACAAATCAAGGTTATCTCCATTGTCAAAATGGAAATCTCGGATTCCAAGTGATGCCCTGATTTGCACAAGGTTACCCAATTTTAAAGTGGCAGAAGTAAAAACAAAACCAAATTTTAATGGGTAATGCATTCAAATCCTAATAGTCAATCCTAAAAGTACTTTCTCAATATTTCCCTCTTTAAAACAGCTCACACAAATAAATACATATTTTAAATCATATTATCACCAAATATGAATACGAGAGCATAAAAACATTCATTACAATAATTTCAGGATTTTGTTTAATTGTTTTTTACGGTCTCTACTACCTGGACTCCTTGGTATGAAACAACAAAATTTTGCTTTGCCTCTAGCATTCTAATAGCTAGTAAATTACCATTAAGTGTAAATAATTCTTCATATTTGTGATTATGTGCAAGAATGAGAAACTGGGTATTTCAGTATATAACCTTTGCTTAATGGAGAATTCCTAATGAACATTCAACATAGCATTTAATTGGAAACTCTTGTTTCTTCCAAGTCTATCTAAATTCTTTGCACTTGAAGGGAATGGAGTATATTGCCATCACCCATGACAAGAGCTAAACAGGTTAAACTGAGCAGTGCACAGGGAGCACTGCACAGCTGGGCAATTCCATATCTATACAGTAACATATCTTAAAGAGCCTTATGGAAAACTTGTTCTCTTAGTTCAAGCTTGTCTACCATGCTGGGTGGACAGGCAACAAACATTGATACTCACAAAGCCTATGTATGATGGCACACATACCAATATTCATTACAGTACACCAAAGACTTTTTAGCTTAATGGATGTATTCTTTTTCAGAGTTCCATTTTTCCTTTCCACTGCTATTTCTAAATGATTTGCTGCCACTAACAGCAGAATTCAACCACCTGTTCTCTCTTCACAGTCAAACTTCAAAATCAATAACTTAGGATAATTTCTTTTTTTTCCCATGCTAGTTTTTCACAGAATACCAGTATGTTAGCAACACCAGCATAGGAAGTTCAGTTAAGTTAGTTATTGGACTTGTTTTTCAGCTGCAGCATCCCTTAGACACTATAAGACCTTAAAACTACAACTGATGCTTAAATTCAACCACTGTTTCTCCATTTCTCTAGAGAAACTTTCAAAATGTAGCCTCTTCTCAGAAGCTATAACAAAAAGTTGTTCATCTTAAATAGAAAATCATAGCAAATAAGTACAAGCAAGTACAAACTAGAAAGCATGTGGATATATGTACGAAGAAACACAATACAATAACCTAAACAGATCTACTGGTAACTGGTAAGTTAATTAATGGTAACTTTTAAAACCAAATTATTCTTCAAATCCATCAATAAAAATCCTTTGTGTAAAGCTTATTTTGTTTCTCTGGTCAAATTCAAATGTCTGAGAAACCATTCTCTGTATGGGATGGATTCATGGCTTAGGGCAAATGTCATGCATTTAGAAACCAATTAGGGTTTGCCTTCAGCAACAAACAGGAAAGGATTCTGCAGAAAACAACATTAGACCTCATAACACCTCTCTGAAATGAACGTTCCCACATCTGATTTCCAGTCAGAAATTAGACAGGCTCTTCAGGGTAACACCAAATGCCCACTGGCATTCGGAGCATAAGTCCCATATACTCTATTTAACAAACTGTCCTTTCACTGCCTGAAACGTTTCTATAATGCACCAAAACTCTTAGAATAGAGCTTAACATTCATATGTGGTTTAGTCCCAGGATTCTCTTGTTATAGTACTCGGTTCTGGAGAAATGCGTGCATAGCTTTATTGCCCGTGACATACCACACAAATCACTTACTCTCTTTGGTCCTTACCTTGCTTCCATCCAAAGCTCACTAAAATGAGGGAGAATGTAAGACTAGCCTGAATATGGTTCACTGAAAATTTTCAAGTTAAAAACCAAACACATGAATTGGTGCAACTTGAGAGGCAGAGTACTTCCTGGAAGATGTAGAAATGGACCACAAAAAGTGTGAACTTCTCAAGTGCCACTTACTCCAACACCTCTTTAACAGTATCTGTACTAACTTCTTGGTTTCAGAGACTACTTTATGTCAGTAGTTCTGGGTGTACATGTTCTGGATGTGTATGAGCACACAAGAAAAGACTCAACTCAGTCTGTGCTATAGCTACGTTTCTATCCAGTAATAGAAGGTTCAGCTACTGGCAACGCTTTAGCCTCTCTAATAATTTATATTGCATAAACATTATAACTTGAATCCAATTCAAACTCCCACTACAATTAGAAACACTTCCACTTGTCATCAGTTTTTTTTGTTTGTCTACATCAGATACACATTGGTTATCTAGTATAACTATTATGAAGGCATCAATGAAAACTTACATTACAAAGGAAGAGCAATGACTTTCGATTAAATACTAAATTAATTTTGGTTCACCACATAAATATAATTCCCACAGTCCCCTCAAAAAGGAAACAGTATGTGTATGCAAAAAACAAAAAAAAACTGTTTAAGAGAACTATGGAGCAAATTAGTGTATCCTACTAATAGTTGTTATGCTTTGGAGCCCTACACCAAAGTAGCTGGAAAATTCTGTCATACATTAAGTTAGAATCATAGAATTGTTTACATTGAAGAAGAACTTTAAGGTCTTTAAGATCATTGAGTCCTACTGTTAATCCCTCTCTGCCAAGTCCACCACTACATCAAATCCCTAAGTGACACATCTACACAGCTTTTAGATGCCTCCAGAGATAATACAACCTGAGGACATTAACTCTTGTCCTATCACTTGTTACTGGGGAGACATGACCGACCTCACCTGGCTACACCCTCCTTGTTGCAGAGAGTGATAAGGTTTCCAATGAGACTCCTTTTCTCCAGACTAAACAATCCCAGCTCCCTCAGATGCTTCTTGAAGTACAGGCTACAAAACTGAACACAGGATTCAGGGTGCGGCCTCATGAGCATCAAGTACAGAGGGATGATCAGTGCCCCAGTCTGCCTGGCTGTACTGTTCCTGATACAGGCCAGGATGCTATTGGCCTTCTTGGGCACACTGCTGGCTCGTGTTCAGCTGCTCTTGACCAGCACCCCCAGGTCTTTTCCGCCAGGCAGCTTTCTGGCCACTCTGTCCCAAGCCTGTAGCTCTGCATGGGGTTGTGACCCAAGTGCGGGACTTGGCACTTGTTCTTGTTGAATCTTGTCCGATTGCCCTGTCCAGACCCCTTTGCAGAGCCCTCCTACCCTCCAGCAGATCAACACTCCCGCCCAGCTTGGTGTCATCTACAAAACGAATGAGGATGTACTCAGTCCCTTGTGTGTAAGTGTGTGCTTCATGACTGCAGTAAATCATAAAGCATTCTATCCTGTAGTATTGATTGCTGCTAAGAATGCTATAAAATGTTCTTTAAAGATAAAAGCCATGATCCTAACCTTAATGGTCTGCCACAATGAGGCTCGTGCTAAACTTTGTATCTAGGAAAACCACATTCTCTAGAGAAAGGAAATGACACTTAAGATTGAACATTTGAAATGTTTGGAGTGCTCTTTTTAAGAGTTCAGAGTCCAGCTCAAGTTTTCGAACCCAGACTAAACTCAGAGTCCTAAAATATAAGCACAGAGAATCACAGACTGTACAAACTCATCTTTGAGCAGGCCAGACAAGCCAGGGTAAATGCTACTCTCTGGGTTGGCTAATGTATTCTGACACTCAGCTTATAAACCTCCTAAACCAAAAGTACTACATGATTTTTGGACTGACTTTGCTTTGCCTGTTCTTGTAGACATCACTCTATCCCTACTCCAGTTGTACACAAATACTCTTGCTTTCAAACAGACCTGAAGACAATTAGGTAGTCTGTATACAAGAGGATGTCACTATGGTTTAAACACTCCCTTCTTTCTCTTCTCCTCTGAATTGAGGAGAAAGAAGAATTATATAAATTCCTAGGATCAGATGCTGAGACACATGACATGGAAAAGACACCCTCTGCTCCACTTTCCATCTCCTACAAAGATGTGCACAAAGAGGGGAACAATAAATGGTCTGAAAGAAGAAATTGATTTGCACAAGCTTTTCTGTGAATTTTAACTGAAGCCTGTAACTCTTTATGGATCCAGGATCAGGCACTTTATTTTTCCTTCTTTTTTTTTACTTTTTTAAATTGTTGTGAATTCTCATAGTTTACAGAGTAAAAAGGGACAGTCTTTATTGGCCTAATCTTGCCAGGAAAAGGAAAAGTAGAGAAGATTATTGGGTTGGAGCAAAGATCTGACTAAGCCAGTGTCCTTCTGCTGTCAC
Organism: Drymodes brunneopygia; assembly: GCA_013400955.1. Classification (NCBI taxonomy): domain Eukaryota; kingdom Metazoa; phylum Chordata; class Aves; order Passeriformes; family Petroicidae; genus Drymodes; species Drymodes brunneopygia. The sequence goes on from VZTZ01034155.1 coordinate 6,468, forward strand.
TGTCCTTAAGTTGAGATAGAGACAGGATTATTTTTCTCTGCTCTATGAATCACTTTATTTCTGTCCACACTGAATTTAATCTGCTGTTTTATTGACCAGTCATTCAGTCTTGTTGGATTCTTCTGAAATTCTTCTGCCAGGCTTGCCCTGCATACCCCAATTAACTGTCAGCAGCCTATCATCTCCCTGCTCACACCTTTTTCAGGTCACTTAATTTTTTCCCTGACAATTCATCCACACAAGGCAAATTTCATGAAAAACCACAAGAAATGCAAACTATCCAATTCACCCTCCACTGTTGACCTGTCTTCTCACAAAATTATATTGCTAAGGTACTCATGAGGCATAATTCCCTGTTTATAAGCAGCAAGTCAAATAAATAGGTTTAAATAAGGAGAAGTGCATTGGAAGAGGAGCAAAACATTTTGGAAATGGATTAGGAAAACCTAAACAATCCCATAGGCACTACGGCCTTTTTCCCAGAATATGCCAGCAATAGCCTCTATGCTGAAACTGCTGAAATAACTCCCTGTCCAGCTGCAGCACTCACTATTTCATATCCAAGACTGCAATGAATGGGCAGATTAGTCTGATGTCCCTAACAGCACATCCTCTTTTCCCAGCTGGTATGCCCCCTCTCAGCTTTGCAGAGAGAGTGCTTTGCTCTGGAACTCATGAGGGTTATATCCCTTAGACCTGCTCCCCTGCGGGTCAAGTCCTCTGCCTATATGGGTTTATACTGTGTTTCCCAAGAGTCTGGTAAGTGCACTATCCATCAGCACCCACTAGCCAGGCAGTGCTCCCCTATTTTTAGTATCATGTTAAGTAGTCATAGAAAAGTTTTCTGTTATAGAAAAGACTTTCATAGCTAACAACAAATTCTTAAGTTCCCTTTTGTTTCTTTGTAAGAGGAAATAATTACCTCAAAGGATCCAAGTAATTTTGGATAATAATCATGAAATATATGGCATTTCTCTTTATTAAAAACTATAGAAAATCATTGTTTTTACAAATATGAGAATGTAGTAATGCAATTGTTCCATTCACAATTGTTTGGAGATAGAAAGCTGTTGCCTTCTCTTCAGTTCTTAGGCATGTCACATGCAGACATATGTTCTGCTGTCCATAAAGACCTAACAAGAAAAAAACCAAACAAATAAACAAAAGATATCCCCAAAATACCCCATCATGGAGACAGGCCCATTAATACATAGTTATGGAGGCAACAATAGCAATAAACACAACCTGATATGACTTTTGTGCTTGTATCCTTTTAGTCTGCAAGTGCAGACTCTTGTTCTCGCGCACAACTCTGCTATTGGTCTAGTATAGAAGTATGTACTTTCACCAACTGTATTAGCCCACTGCAGCACCCACTAACCTGGGTAACAATGTGAAGGACTTATACAAAAAAACACCAACAACAAAAATTCCAACCAAACAAATGACAAAAACAATAATAGAACACAAAAACCCATGGAAATTCAGTAATCATGAAGTGGAAAAGACAGGCCAGTGGCAGGTGACCAGACAAATCCAAATTCCATTTGTAAGCTGACTGTGCAGTCAGTCAGTATTAGATAGGTTCTAATGTTCTTATGTCCTAATACATATCTGTGAAAATTATAGCAGCTTCTACTATCCTAATCCCCTGACCAGCAGATAAGTTTGTGGGGAAGCTTTAAGTAAATGCACAGTGGTTGGAGACTGTCATAGGGTAACCTTAGTTGGAACTTCCGGTACAGAAGGAAGGAGGTTGACCCGGAAATGACGTACCCAAAAGGAGGTATTACAGTTTCCACCTCCAGAACTCATAAAACCAAGAGTGAACCTGGAGAAGCTCTCTTTTAGACTTCTGGCTCGCTGAGGAAAAACATCGCTCTCTCTCCCCTCTGCGTGGTCTGGTGAGGTCCGCCCAGGCCATGTGGCCTGGGCTACCAGGCTGAGATGGCGCAGGGGGGGGGGGGGGGAACCCGGGGCAGCCTTTCAGTCCCTCACAGCAGCTCCATGCAAGAGGGAGTCAGATTTGCTTCGCTTGGCTCTGACTGAGCCGAGAGGGACTTCATTCTGCTGCCCTAGGCTGAGGTGACTCAGCCTTGCTGACTTTACCCTGCCTGGGCTGGGCCAGGCCGGCTCTGCGCAGCCCAGCACGGGAGAGGGCTCAGGCCGGCCCCTTGCAGCTCAGGTGTGGTTTGGATGGAGAATGGTGCAGACGAACTCCTCTCCCTCAGCTCAAATGCTGAGAATGCTACACTTGAACAACGTGGGTGGAGGTCGTCTGACCATCGCCCAGCTGAAAGACAAATTAAATTTTTTTTCAATATCAGGATGGGACTTTAAAATGTCCATTTTCCCCTACACAGAAAAGGGAGGATGAAGACACCTACCAAAGGTACAGCATAAAGACTCCGAGTTAATGAATGAAGCAAAGCCTGTAACCAGAGGAGATGAGTGTCTTAAACTTTAAGGCTGAAACTTCTCTTGTAAAGACATGTGGACAGACTCGGCTATAATATGTCCTGTAATATATGAGCAATGGTCTAAGAGTGAAAAAGGGGGGATGTAATGTTCTAGCTACAGGCAGTGGACTAAGACTCCTGTGCAAACATTCCTTGCCCCGGGAATAATAGAAGAAGACTTGTGTTGCCGATAATGAGAAAAGGGGATTTTGTTGCCGCTGTAATAGAAATGTTCATCCTCAAAAGAGTACCTCGACGACCATCATATGTCCACTATTGTAGTCCTGGGAAAACTACTAAAGTGGGAGGGATTTTCAAAAATAAGCAGATCTTTTCCTCTGGGCGGCTGCTCGTATTGGGGCTGAAAACCATAGGAACTATATTTCCTATGGGAATCAACATGGTAAAGCAAGAGAAAACCTCTCTCCCTACATGAACTGAGAAAAGAACTGTTCCAGAGGTGGTAAACTAGCTAAAAGTCAAAGTGTTGTCTTTTTGTATGGTCAGTGGAAAAGAAAAGGAGAGGTGGGGGCGGGGAGAAGGGTGTTCTAAAGGTTTTGTTCTGATTCCTAATTGTTATTATTCCTTTTTAAAGTCTGTTAATAAATTCTTTTTATATTCCTTAAAGTCTGAACCTGCTTTGCCTACTACTAATCCTTATGTCACAAAAAAAATCAAGTAATTTTGGTAAGTGTGCTGGCATTTAGCCAGAAACTCAAATAGGTCAATTAAAACCACTACACAAATTGGTGTTTCTGCCCGGTTTCTCAAACCTCTAAACCGCAACAGATATTCTCAGAAGAGGTCTGACCTGTAGCATCCAATTCCAGCTGGGAATCAGACTGGCACAGCTTTAAAACATGGCGCAACATGAGTGTCCTCAGGCAGGCCCTCTCCCTCCTAAGAGACAAATTATTCCCTCCAGCTAGGTTGTCCCAAAAGCCCAGTGGGGATTTTTTCCTATTTAGGAGAACAGTTTTAACATGAGAGAGGAGGGAAATATGTGTTCTTTTTAATTAAAAAAGAAAATTATTTCCATTATGCTTGTGGACCTCCCACATAGCATAGTGCTCGGTTCACTTCTAATACTCTTGGTTAGATAATAGCCAAATACCAGCAGCCATGTGTACTGAAAGATCAAAACATAATAACAAACTATCTTCTTTTGCAACATTAGTCCTTGAATATGTGAGAGGGTTCAAATCTCAGCAACTAATGACTCAGTATTTAAAATTAAGGAAAAGAGATGGAATTCTTGCACAATTTGTTGGCAAACAGTGAAGGCTGTAAGTGAATACCATTTGCTACTGTTTACCGCAACAGGTGGAGTTAGTGTGTTTTCTGGATTTTTCCTTTTGGCAACTTACTTCTTTATAATGCAACTGTATTAAGGTAGAATGTTTCAGTTTAATTCTTTTTAGAGTCAGTCAATTGAAAAAAGGTTGGAGATTTTTTCAGTTTGCTGGATGGTTTCAATTAAAGGACATACTATGGAGGTTTCAAAATTACACTGGCAAATGTCAATTGGAAAATTCTTCTTTTTTCCCCCTCTAAAATTTAGAATTTAATACCATTTCAAGACCTGGAAAACCTCTTTGCTGGTTTTCCACTTAAAAAAATATAGCCAAAATGCAATGAATGGAATCAGAACTGAGGAGGGTAAAGAAAAAGAGCATTGTATTTGCCAGGATCACTAAAAGTCTGTTTTAAAGCTAAATTGCAACAGGAAGGGAGCTTCAATTTAAAACAGTGCTTTAAAGTGAAGGATCCCTTCCAAATGCTATTACCAAGCAGATCCTATTGTAATGGTAATGACATGTTACGTGGGAAGTAGTGGTTTTACTTGGACGCAAATGGAAGAGCATTGCCATGATTGATGTACCATATGAGGGTCAAACCACATAATTACTAACTCTCACACTGCCCAATGTAGTGGGATTGATTATTTAAGAATCTAATATTTCTGAAATTTATTATTTTACTATTATCATTTCATTGTAGTGATGAAAATATTTCACAAATTAAATGCATTGTTTCTTTAGATAACATAATTAATATTTAATTTACTTTTCACTGGTGTGCAACAACTTCCACTAAATCTCTTTGCAGCTATCATATCACAGTAGTGGGTGGTCTTGTTCAGGCAAAGCACAAGTCGTTGGATAATTCTGAATTTCTCAAAATGTTATGCAAAGAGAAAGTGAAAAGCAACTAATGATGAAACTCACATTTATCAGCCCTTAATACTCACATTTCGTTATCCAATGTTGAGGGCTAACCATTAGTTTAAGCTCACGTATAAAAAACGGTAGCATCTTGGAGAAGCACTTTGCAGAAGTAGCATGAAAGAAATCCTAGAAAACTTTTTTATCTGGTTTGGATTTTTTTCCCTTTTCTTAAATAATGATTATAAATGCATTCATTCCCCTTATACATATTTTAGAACTAGCTTCTGCACTAATGAATTCAGAAGAACTAGTGATGATTTCAATGAATGCAGGATAAAATCCTTAGCTGTGTTTCAGTCTGCTTGTACTTGATAAAACATCCAGTTCCATATACAAAGTCAATGACAGAACATGCTTAAAGTGCTTTTCTGAGTGAACAGATCTAGGATTGTGCTCAGATTGTTGTCTTGTAGAACTGGAAGTCTCACGCACAACAATGTGCCCTCCAGGAGGCCTGCCCTGTATCACATATACCTACCCCTTTCTAACTTAGCTGAGGGAACCTCCAAAACTAACAGTCTCTCCTACATAACTCTGCATCAGTTTTCAACCTCAAGCAAACAGCATCAAGAAGTTGTTCAAAGTTTTTCACTAAAATGCACAAAAAACCAGGAAAGTACAAACACTTTTAAAAAGACAGGAAAACTTCCTCTCCTTTTCTTTTGCTAAGTAGGTGTTAAAAAATTGCATTAGTATATCTATAATTTTGAATTTAGGAATGCAAACACACCTGATGTTTGATCATCCACAATTTTTCATGAAATTGGCTAGCCATTGTATCATTTGACCAGCCACTAATTAAAAAATTTATAGCTTAGATGTGTTCTCACTGCTTTGTTTCACTTCTCCCATGCCAATTCCTATTTAAAATGAAACACGCTGTAATAATCAATGGCAGTGTTTATTGCAGTTAGCATGTTCGGTATTATTTCTTCCTAATGTAATTCTGTTTGATTTTGGGACAAAATTTCTCCTGCAGTTAGATAATGCAGTGCATAAAATCCATTAAATTTTTACAGGTGTTACTGTTTTTCCACAATCAATACATCTATGCCACTCTAAGGAAGAGATTCTCTTTACCATGGAACAAGCCATGTGGATCCTTAAAAGAGAACAAAGAAGATTTTGAGTCCTGTATAAAAAACTAACTACCCTTTACATTTCACTTCATATGACTCAAATGGCAACAACTTCTGTAGTTTGAATGAATCCACACCAAATTCACACCAAACTCTTTACTACACAAGCACAAAATCAGATGTTGTTCCTCCTCAAATAATAATACCACACAAGGGTATTTTTTCAGTGGGCATAATGGTTTGCTGGTGTACAACACTTGGTTTTCTGTCATTGTAGAATTGAATTAAATCAGTCCCAGGCCACACATAATTGAGTTAGACAGTGTCCACTCTTGTAGGTTGTTAAAGGACAGTAGGCCAAAGAAGAAAACTTTGGTTCTACTTGCTTAACACAGTCTTCATTCAAGAGACACCTAGATTTGACCAAAGCAGGGCAAAGATGTCTTGGAGTAGGTCTGAATTCAGCACTTCCAGCCTCTCCTTTATTAACAACAGGGTGCTCTGTAAAAGTCCCTACTCTGTGGAGCAGGAAGTTGTTTTTTGAGTACTTATCCCGTAAAATCACTTAAAATTTGTTTTGAAGGTATAGTAGAAAGCACTTAGAACCCAACTAATGTACAGTGTCAAGTTGAAATAAAATTTTCACCCACAATTTCAAAGCACTGGAATGTCTCGCACTAATAAAATTCTGTTCTTTTCTCTAAAAAAATAATTATTTGGGTAATTTAATTAAATTTAATTCAATTCAATGAGAATCTTCTTTCCATATCAGACAGAATTTGTGTGTGTTAAATCACTAAAGGCAAAAAAATCCAGATTTAACACTGATTGATTTTAATAATCATAACCCTATGCTGTTGTTAATACTGTAGAGATTTCCAATAAAAAAGGCATTATATTCCATGAACATTGAAGGAACAGATGTTAGATTCAGGTAAGCCCACAACTGTTTAGATGACAATAGCAATGTTATTCAAATCAGCTAAGAACGAATTCAGAGTTAGTTTAAGTCTAAGAACGAATTCAGAGTTTTCCCTGAAGTTCTAAAATTATGCTTTTTAGACTCTCTGAGCTAATCTTTCCTTTTAGATCTAAAATCTAAATCCTGTCATTGAGAGTCATTACTAGAAATTGAATGAGTCGGGATAAGAGGAGTCCTAGTACCTTTGTTTAGTGTATTTTCTAACATAAAATATGTATCTTTATATAGGAGCAAGTACTTATGATAATATTCTTTTCAGTTTTCAGCTATTTCTGTTCTACCCTTAAAGTGCCAGGAAAACAGACCACATAAGTTGACTTTCATTAGTTCTGGTTCAGAAAATAGTCAGAAAAAAATGAAAAGAAAAACATTTTGAATCTGATTTGTGAGCAAAGTCCAGACAGACTTTTGACAAATTTAAAAGTTATAGCAGGGTGGTTCCAGAAGTGGTACTTAAAAATGAATGTGAGTAGTCAAGCCGATCAAAAGAAGGGGGGAAGAGAAAAAAAAAAAAAAAACCAAAAACGCCAGATACTCCAACTGTAAGGCAACAGTTGTTTTTTATTAGACATTGGGAATGCCAATACCTGTGTGAGGGATTACTTATACCACCATTCTACTGCTCATTTCCTCTTTCCCCTTTCTTCTCCTTTCCTTCATGCAGCACATACAGGTCAGCCCATGAAGCTGGTTAGTTCATGGAGGCATGGTTCTATTCAAACCCGTGTCCTTGTGTGACTTGAGGAGCATCAGAAGATACAGCATGGCTGGCAACCTTGTGGTGTATCAGACCCTTCTTTTCAAGGCAGAAAGGTAGAAGTCCTAGATTCTGGCTTCAGGGCAGTCTGGATCAGCCTAGAAGACCCAAAATAAAAGACAACAGTGAGACCCACTTGCATATACCCTGGCTTAGGGATCATGTAGTGTGTCAACAAGAGAGTAGTCTTTGACCTCTTCACATAAGGCCCTGGAGGGAGATAGCTCCAAGCAAACATTGATACTGAAGGATCACCACTTTCAAGCTTGAGTGGTCCATCTCTGTAGCAAACCTGGCAAATATGCCAGTACACCCACATGGATGAACAAGATGCTCTTGGCGAAGGTCAGATATGAAAAGGAAGTATACAAAAGGTGGAAGTAGAGACAAACAGCCTGAGAGGACATTGAGACAGTATCCAATCATGCAGAGAAGTGTTAGGAAAGCCAAAGCCCACCTGAAGTGGACAGGGGGTGTTAAAACAAACCCCTTGCTTCTCTAAGTCCACAAGCAGCAGAAGGCTAGGGAGAATGTGGGCCTAATGCTGAATGGGAAAGAGACACAAGACTTAGAAAAAACTGAGGTACTGAATGCCACCTTTGCCTCAATCTTCATCAAAGACTTTGCAGTCAGGGATCCCATGCCCCAGAGACCAGGGGGAGAGCCTGGAGCAAGGAAGATGTGTTATTGGTGGATAACACTTAAGCAAAGTGGGAGTACACTTAAGCAAATTGGACATATGTAAATCCATGGGCCCCAATATGATGCCCCCCACAAGTGCTGAGGGAGTTGGCAGATGTAATGACATCTTTTGTCATGATATGTAAGGACACTCTGATTACCTTTGAACAATACGGCAACTGGGAAAAGTGCCTCGTGACCAGTAGAAAGAAAATGTCAATCCTGTTTTTAAAAAGGACAAGAAGGGAGACCCAGGGAACTACAGGCTGTTCAGCCTCACCTCAGTCCCTGGTAGTGTCATGGAATGATTAATGCTGGAAATGCTTTTCAGGCACATGGAGAACAAGAAGGCAACTGAGAGTGGTCATCATGGATTTACAAAGGAGAAATCATACTTGACCAACCTGATAATTTCTCCAGTAAATTGAATAGGTTGGTAGTTGAGGGGAGCGCAGTAGTCATTGTCAACCTGTCAGGAGAGCCTTTTGACGTTGTATCCCATAAGATCTTCATATGGAAAGTGATGAAGAATAGGCCAGATAAGGAGACACTAAATTGGGCTCAGAACTCACTAAACATTCAGGCCCAAAGAGTGGTGATCAGTGGTATGAAGTGTGGCTGGAGGTCAGCAGCAAGCAGTGTACCTCAGAAGAAGACAGAGTGAGGCTTTTTTCAGTTATGTTCCATGATGGGAGAAGAGACAGCATGCAGAGACTTAAACCTGGGAAACCATCAGAAGATCAGGAACTACTTTTTCACTGTAAGGGGGGTGGCTGAGCACTGGTCCAGGCTGCCCAGGGAAGTGATTGAGTCTCCATCTGTAGAAACATCCAAAACCTGGCTGGACAGTTCTGGGGAGTGTGACTGCTGACTCATATAATTCTGTGACTCTGAACATATACATCAAGAGGAGGTCTGCTGTGAGTAAAGCAGCTTCTGGGAATCCTTATGCCCCAGGGGGTCACCTCCAGAAGGTTTTTCTTTTCACAGCTAGGTAGCTGCTTGGAATAGAATAGATTTTTATTCAAACCAAAGAAAAAATGTAAAAGGCTACCTGTGACAGGGCTTACCTGAATTATGTATTTCGGAAGGAAATAATGTCAAGTATCTCTGAAACAATAAGTTAATCTGCATACCACCTGAATCTGAATCTAAATTGGTGCTGGATAGTCTGCTCCCGGGCCCTAAACCACATGAAAACTGCAACTTGGCCAAATTAGCTTAAAACCAACTTATCTCAAGAAGGCTGTATAAGTGGGAGTTACCAATCAAAGCTACCTATAAACACTGCTTGTCAAGAAAGGAATACCATCACAGATGTAAAGCTGACTTGTCAAAAACATATTAAGAACTCTATTCCTTCATTTTACCATAACTATCATCTCTGACAGGATTCACATGTACACATCTGGAAGAAATGCTTGGGTCAGCAGGTACTATTTATTTCAATAGACTGAGGAAAAACTAAACAAAGGGAGTTGATTTTATCTATCTTTCCCAATATAATCTTTACTCCCTTGTTCAGCAAGAGAGGAATAAACAAGTTCAAGCGGTTTTTGGAAAGTAGGAGGCAGTTGTGTCAGTCATGGCCATCTGAGTAGTTCATATAAATACAGCAATGAATGCAACAAAAGGTATTTTTTAATTCTTCACCTGCTTTGAAATTCAGTGTCTCATTTCTCAAGGGCTCATGTTTAACATTATTTAAAGCCTTGGTCTATTAAAGCAGTTATTTACATAATGCAAGATATTAACTTTGGGTATTTTGCCAGCTGTTTTTACACTTCCTAGAATAATTCAAACTATATCCTGCGATAGCTTTGCCCCAGTGACACAGCAATACTGAGATAATACCTTTTTTTCTGCAAAGCTAGATACAGATACACTACCACAGTGGCATTTTCTACCTTACCACATTTTTACTTGCTCATTTATACAAATTCTACACCTAAAAATCTCATCCCAAACACTAAACCAAAACACCATCCCACACCCCACATTTGCACTGGCTGCTCTGTTACAGAGATGAACGTAAATGGTCTACTTTTTTTCTACTTGTATGTAAAGCATCTGAAACTATAGCTCAAGGTCACCCTTGAATGTCCAAACTGGAACATCACAGTGTTCCTGGAAAAGCAAATGCTGTGCACAGTAAAATGTTCCGAAAACAGGCAAAGAAAACATAAATAACCCCAAATGTAACCTTTTACAACAGTTGCCAACGCTACTTGAAACAGTGATAACAGTGGTACTTGAAGTAGAGGAAGAATGAATCCTTGAGCTCTGTAAGAACGACTCTCCTTTTCCACTGTCTGTTATATGGTATAGGTTTCAAGAGAAGAAACTGTAACATGCATGGGAAAAATCAGTAAGAGGGCATGGCAGGGAATACTCCTTGTCTTTGTAATTCATTTAAGTCTCCAGATAGAAGTGTGGAATCATTCAGCTGTGTATAAAGGAACCATGAAATAAGAACTAAGAAAGAGTTTTCATTGCAGTTCAAGAGAAACCAACAATTTCTTTCCATTATTTTTCAAAAGAAATCAGCAATCAGAAATCCTTAGCCAGATAATTTCCCTAAGATAAAGCAAGCAAAAATCTTACAATACATAGAGATGTTCATCACAGTCTGTGTAGGAAAGGGGAGACTCGAACCATAAGTGAAACCTTCCATTAACCTTAGGCTTCTGAAAAGAGGAAAAAAGTGAGAGAGCTTCTCTCTGCATGAAGCAAGCAAGGAGTGTGAACAAGAATTCCTCGTCTTTAACAGGAAATTACTTTCCATTAGACAGTGAAGAAAGAAATACATGCTATTTAAATTTGGGTGAAAGAACAGAGACAGCAGGAATGGCATTTCATTTCTGTGCAGTGGCATGAATCCATCAGCATAAAGCTTAGGAAACAAAAGCTCATCTTTCACTCACCAGAAAACACCAGGCAGTTCAGCAGAGAGGACAGAGTGGACTATGCACAATTTCCCATTTCCCAGATAGGACTCTGAGAACAAGTAAGGAGGAAGAACATGAAGGAAAATCTGTGAGTTTAAAAACTGAGTAGCACAGAAAATAAACAAGGAATGCAGAACTTGTGCAGTCAAAGACAGATGGGCCAAAAAAATAGGAACATAAAGTGAAGGGTTAACTGTGGAGGAGAGTGTTCACGCACCCCAGAAAGTTTGGATTACTAGGGTTGCCTCCAGCTGAGTTTAGGAACTGACTGAATGTACTTCTAAAACCTCCTGCACCATACAGTCAGAACTGGCTATTTTTCTTTTCTTGTAGAAATGCAGGAATTAAATTATGGTTCTTTCTAATCTGAGTAATGCTATCTTCCAACTCCACAAAGCTGTCAGATGGACAAAAGACAATGGGTGGAGCAATACCACTGGAGTTCCAGAAGCAAAAATACAATTGAACAGGGTCATAAGCAAATCCAGCAAGTCTAACTTTCTTTTTTCGGGCCTGATTACAGTTAAGGCACAGTGATTCCCTCATGCTGTCAGGGTGCAGAAGACAACTGTGTATCAACTCATTTTAACTGGTGACAACTGATTGTTACTCCCTACAAAACTCTGAGAGTGAAAGGCAGGGTCTTATCCATGTATTGAACATGGACAGCAGGATTCTTCCTTTGATTACCATAGTTTGCACAATCAAGTATGTGAAAACACAAGAAGAGGCACTACCTCCTTAGCAAAAACAAAACCCAGCAATATCTTTTCAGTGGGAACAAATTGCCATGAAATGGACGTCATTAGTTCTGGTGGTGGTTGATGAGGACATCCATGGCTAGATAACATCAAGGGAACAAAAGTAAATTCTTTGACTTGGGCCAAAATTTAATAGAAATTAACACAGAAAGAAATCAGGGACAATTGATAGGAAATTTCCCTTACTGTGGGAAATAAATGCACAGTTTCACAAAAATTTAAATGTTTATACTTTTATGATTTCCATCTGGTAACTTTGTGGAAAAAGAATGTAAACTTCCCTGGTCTTGCAGGCCATCTTAACTGAACCTCATCTTACTAAGCAATGAGGCAAATTCCAGAAAAGCAGAAGAAAACCCAGAACATGTGTTTCTGGCCAGATAAGCAAGAAAGGCGTATCAATATGTAGGTACTGAATTCTGTTCCTGAAAGAGAAAATGTATTTCTATCATCCCCAAGACTTTACAGACAAAAATAACTTTTTTTTATACCATCTCATTAGGAAAGCTAAAAGATGATTTGCTTGAGAGAGATCAGTGAAAAATAAATGCTCTCTCATTCCTCAGTGTTAAGACATGACATGTAGGATATGAAATGAAAATTTCTTTTTCTGATTTCTAAAAGAACAATAACCAATTGTCAAAAATCCCATAAGATCTTTTTCCTTCTACAATGCCATTATGTTGTCCTGCTCTTTAAAGAGCATGCCTCACAACAACCAAGTGCCCAAGCTGACAGCATAAATTTGCTGAGACAGTTTCAAAACCAAGAAAGCTGAAGAAGCCCACAAAATTAATCTCTTTTGAGGGTCAGGGTGTGAGTGGGAGCACCCACCCACAGCCGAAGTTTGTAGCATGGTGCTAGACCAGCTAGAGCAAACCATGATACCAAAGAGCAGCTGGGGCATCACAACTAGCCAATGACCTAGTAGGCAGGGGGTTGCAGAGGAAACAGTTATGAGTTTCCCTCAGGTAAATTCACGTTTGTCTTTCATATATGGGTCAAAAAACCTCAGTCTTCATATACTGTCAGAGATATATATAGTTAGCCCAAATTAATATAGGAAAGGAGGTAACTAATTGTAGCCTTGATTTCCTAGAGAAACACTCTGTGGCCTTACTTGAAATGCTGTAAGTAAAATGTAATTCCCATTTCTGTGTTTGACAGAAAGATCCTACCTTTTTGTCTTAGAGAACATGTAACTCAATTCATTTTGTGACCAAAGAAGACTGGCAAAAATGCATCTCTAAGAAACCTGGTGGCTTACATAATTTGCTCTAATTCCATGACATTAAACAACAAAATAATGCAGACATTTGACACATTCCAACAAAAAATCACCATATGAGGGGTTTAATGGTGGTATCAGTGACATGATCTGGGGCATAAGAAATTTTACACTAATTTTACTCCTTTCCTCTGGGTATTTAAATAACTCTAGCCTACCTTTTCCTCCTTCTGCAGGAGAGAAGACCCCAAAAAAATCCCAGTAATAATGCAATATGATGTTTCCTCCAGCTACAAATGTTCATTTGAGAATTTATTTTGAGCCTTTGTTCAAAAGATTAGTTTCTATTTAGCTTTTTTTGGTTTCTCATAAGTATTCTTTCATCTTATTACTTTACGTTCATGGAAAGTAAAAAATATCTTTTTTATCTAAATTTATGGATGTTTTTAGCCTTATTATTGTTATTCTAATGCACTTTTTCAAACAGCGGCATAAATAATGTAGTCTTCTTGGGAGCCGCTGAATTTCTCAAGAGCATACACCCCATGGTGATGAGGGTTTGGAAAGAGAGGATGTGCAATGCTGGAAGCCAACATGTGTGTGCCAGCAAAGAGTCCTTCAGTGATGTGGCTGGATGTTTGCAGTTGCTTTCCAGACCCTTTCTTCCTTTGTCTACAGCAAAAGGTCCAGATCAGTTGTAGGACTTTAGCCTGATGGGTGTAATTTTTTTCTGAGCAGAATGCATGTAAGTGATTTCTGAATGACAACTGTTAAACATTCTCCAGATCAAGAGCAATCTGCCCTTGTACCACCCTGGCAGTCCAGAGAGTATATCTCAAACTTCTGAGAGAACAGCCTCTTTGGCTTCAGTGAGCTATCAATTAGGGTCTGTCATTGGAGGGTTGATGAGATCGGGAAATCATTCCATCCATTTGTAAGTTGCACTTTGATTCTTACATTATGCTAAACATGTTGTTCATTTTATTTATGTATTTATAGTTCTTAAATGTTAATATCTATAAAGTCATTAGTCAGTTAATGAGTCAAGAAAGAAAATAAGTAACACTACCAGTAGTGCCTTACGGTAGCCTGAACAGGCTGTATAAAGTACAACTGAATGCTAACTCAGTGACCTTTGGCACCTAACCTGTAGAGTCATTTTCACTCATTTCAAGGAGAGAAGAGCTGTAGAAAAAGGAAACCCTGTGGAAAGAAACAAGAAGTTTGAGCTCAGCTGGTGTCTCTGTTAGTCTACCTGGGCACCTTCTGGGTTTTCCACAGAGGCCTAGTGTCTGCCTTGAATAAGCCTCCCTGTGGCCCCCAGATTAATCCCCACAATTCACAGTTTTCCTCTGTGGCCCTGTGAATGACAGTTATTCAGCTTTGGCGCACAATCAGTGTGTTGCATAACTGGCATAAAATGTAGCATGCATCCCTGCACTGTGAGGATCATGTTCAAGCAGTGTGGGCTGCCCTCCAGAACTGCAATGTCAATCAAGCAGCAGAAGGATGCTTTCTTTCCATAAGGGGGGGAAAGATGGAGGGGTGAGGGAAGGAATTCACTTTAATAAAGCTGTGAGTTTCTTATGCTGTAAACTTAGAGCAGGAATTTCCCTGAAATCTCAAACAAAATCTACCTCTGACTTTACAAGATCGGGTACAAAGGACCTGGCACAAGATCTACTTTTATATATCCAGAACCAAGCATCATAACTGACCCAGAGGAAAACAGGTATTCTTGAAGTCTGAACTGTCTCATATTCATGAGCTTCATGAAAGTGTTGTGACATCCTTCTGACAAACCTGCCTACTGATTGCTTAATTTAATGACATGAGGCAAAACACTCATAGCCCAAGGAAAGAAAAATCACAGAAATTTAGATACCATTAAAGAAGCCGAGATCTAAAAATCCTTTAACGTACAGACAGCATGGATGGAACCAGTAGCTTGTGTTAACTGGTATCCAGAGCAAAGGAATTACAGACATACTCCCTCTAAAGGACACAGAAAACTGCCCATAGGCCTGTCTTCTACAACGCATCTTCTGTTTCTTTGTTTGAAAATAAAAGAGGATTTTTTTTCAACTAGCATTTTCAAGGGTAGATCAGCCAGGGTTTGAAAAGTGCTCCATTGATCACAAGTCAATGATTCTGTTTTGGAACAGTGATTTTTACAGTTCGTGGACTCCCATGATCAGGTGTCCAAGGCTGCAGTTAACTTGCTTAAATTATATTCAACTCCCCTTTGTGGAACAAGTAACTGTGTTTTGCTGACTAAGCCGTTTGCTGCTTTTAATCTGCTTTTGTAAAGGAAAGTTCAGTTCCATAGTTTGGCCTAAAATTGTCCCTCTCCAGCTTCTTTAAATATGAAACATGTTCCTTCTGTAAGGAATAAACTTAAGTTGCCAATTGTATTTTTAAAAATACCAAACATTTTTATCTCTTGCCTTGCTTCACAAATCGTCTTGGGCTTGCACTGCGCAGGACAGACTCTAGCCCTAGCAAACAGCCACATAGATCTCCTTTCATAAGACTGGATAGCACTGAACTGATATCAAAGACCTTTGTATGCACCAATTATGGTCCCTCTTCATAAGCCTATACAACACTATACTGAATATAACCAGATTTTTATATCTAACTACAGCTACATCTCAGTGACTTTTATCAATTTTGTGCTTTCTTTCTCCCCCACTCCAACTATGAACCCTTTGTCTAAAATGAGACATGCTCAAGGGGCTGAGCTTTGGGGGATTTTTTAACCTATTTTTCTTCATGGAGATTTTAACTTACTGCCTATCAACTCCCTTATAAAAAAATTCTTTTTAAGCTAGACTAGATATTTCCAAGACACTCATGCTTTTTTTTCTTGGACCTCACTCAGTTGGAAAACAAGAATTCTTATGCTGAAATATATCTACCCAAACTAACTTTGAGAGATGTGCTAATTGCCTTGAGTAAATTGGCATTCAGGTAATTGAAGGCAATTAGTGAAAAAAGAAAAGTAGTCCAGTGTAGGCAAACCATAGTCGTTCTTTGGCTTTACTTTCACTGCTGTTATCTTCACAGCTACAATTCATGTGGTCTTTCGTTCATCTCACATTTGTTTTTCTTGAGTGTAAAAGGAAAGTCTGCAGACGGATGGAAAAAAAAATGGATTTGAAGCAGAGTGGAAAATTTTACTTTCTCTTTATTTCCACCTAACTGAAAAAGTACCCACACAGAGAAGAAATGAGAAATAGAATGATTAGTCAAAGATCTTCTGAGTTAGGATACAAGTTGTAAACTGAGATACCAGTTATGACAGGTAAAATAAAGCTTAATTGAACCAGGATATTTTTATAAAGTCAAGCTAAAGAGCCCCTCACTTAAGAGTAAGATTTTCATAAAGAAAACTGAAAAGTCCAGAAACTTACACAGACTGCTATAGCTGGAAGATTAAGGAACTATTGGAGGCTATAGTAAAGCTAGATAATTCTTATTTACTCAGGACCTTCCAAAATCACTGGCTAACAAGTTTTGAAACTTGGAAGCCAGGTGGGTTTTGTTGAGTGTGGTGAAATGTCCCAGCTAAACCCTTGAGCTTAAGTGCTGAAACAGTGCCAATGATGTCTTTGTAAGCAAGTGGCAGGTAGAACATTCATACCAAGTTGGGGCTTGTTACATTGATTCATGGAATGAAAATTATGAAGGAGAAACCTATAACCTGACTAGAGTAGATATTCAGCCTAAAAAATCAGCTGAACTCATGAAATATCAAGATGGCATACTGAGGTAGTATTGCTAATATTATAAGCCAGCTATTCAGGAGTTGCTGTAAATTGCCCCCCAAACGTTAACAATGACCCATTCAGCAATGCTGGAAAAATCCCACTACTACGTCACTGGAGCATTACGTAACAATTTGCAATCTGTACTTGGCCAGGAGAATTATTTTTAAAAACCTTGAACTATGAGTTATGATAGAGCATGAATGGAAACCAAATAATTTCTTACAGAAACTTAAAGTATAGAACTGTGAAACAGTTAATGAATGATTGAAAGAGGCTGTGTGCTTTTTCTTGATGACTCTGAAGTAAGAGTTGCTGAATATAGGGTCTCACTTTAACTGCATCATTAAAAGTTCAAGGAAAAAGTTATGAATAGAAGGAATTAACTATTTTTCCTCATCTCTGTTATAAGGAACTATTTCCTAGGTCCTTAGACAGCCCTTCTCCAACACCATAGTCTTTCGTTTATGAGGGTACCTAGGAAACCTGAACTCTTTCTACCAGTTCTTCTTGCATTTTTGGTGAATCAGATCCATCCTGAACTGATCAGGCAACAAGCCTAAGTACCTTTGGAAATATAGGTTCTTTTGCCAGTTAAATATTCTGGAGTCAGTGTTTAAAACAACTTCTATTCACAAAACATGAAACAAAAACTATAAACATAAATTGTTAGAGCACCCTATAAGCACAAACGTAGGCTCTTAGCCATCTAAAATGCCCAATTACCTACTATTCCAAGTGTAAAAAATTTTTCCAAGGGGAAAATAACTTCATTTGGCTGGTTTTGTACAACTTCTCAATTTCTTTTCCAAAATGGCCCAGTTTGGGTTCAGCATATGGATTTTGAACGCTGTGCATTCACTCTCCTCTCAAGCTTTGAAAGAGCAATGTTTTCAAGGGCTCACACAACACATCTGTTGTCAGGGCAGATGGTTCTATTTGCTCCTCTTCTCTAACCATGTGTTCTCTCACTCCCTGATTCTCAGATGACCACAGTGGAACTGAAGAAGCAGGAGTCCCACTGCAACTGAATCTGCTTTACAAGAAATCTTCTTTTGCGTTGAGGTTAGGGATGGGAGGGATAGTTATGCCCTAGGCAAAAGGGTGCAGGCAGGAATTAATTTGCAAGCTGCTGGTGTTGTGCAGGCAGTGCCTCCCCATGTGCAAAGAAAATGAAAATATCAAGCTGATCACTACCATAAATCAGTGTCCTGACAGCTTTGTTAGGTTTACTTATCATAGTAAATAAGCACATCCAGTAGCATGCACAGCAGGATCAAACCTGTAGCAGCCAACTATTGTACTTGTGTATTAAAAACCAATAGAAGTGAATATAGATATAAAAAAAATCTATAAATCGAGTATTGGGAAGAAAACCTCCAGATTTAAGGTTGCCTATGCATTTTTAGCTTGAAAATTTATGATAAATCTTTCAAATAAATCTCACATTCTATGGGGTTTTTCCCCATTTTAACTTCCTGATTTGCATGACAAAGTTGAAAAGAGATTTTACGAAGTCCCCAGAAGCTTGACATGCTTTTCTCTTTCCTGAGAGCATTAAATGATGGTGACATAATGCCCACATGTCCTACTGTTTTTATTAATTTCTAATTATTTTTTTAATCACCATTTGTCATGGTCACAGGTAATCCTACATCTGCCAAAACCCACTAAAACATGCAGAGTTAGGCATATAAAATCATAGATGTTATTTGTTTATTTAGTCAGACATTCCTTCATGATTATCCTTAATGGTTAGAACTTCAGAATTACATCTTGTGGAAAGCTACGCATTAATCTTAGGTTGTTGCAATTTCTCTGTAGGAAGAAAGTATGCATTTAATTTGGAGAGAAAAAGTTATCTTCGGGTCCATTATAAATTCTGACCTTCACAGTGAGACACACTCGCAAAATGCATCCCACACCTACACCTGCAGCTGGATCTCAAACCTGACCAGGGTGAGTTATGTTATGATACCTCAGCTCAGAAATAACGTCTTAGCTTCACAGAAGCTAAGATCAAACACTTAATGGAGGATAAAAACCTTACTGGACAACTTTGGAAGCAAAGTGTGTTAGCTGCTGTTGAGAAGCTCCAGGCAGTTACTACACCCTCCCAGGAGTGTAAGCCTAGAAATATCCAGGGATGACCTGGTGGATTCAAATTGAATTAAACAGACCCTCTCCATTTTCTGACAGGCTCTAGAAAACTGCTGCCTAGAATCACAGAACCAAGGTGTAGATGGTAATGCTGAGTCTGAAAGGTCTATCTCTGTAACCATTGTTACAGCAAAGCAACTTTCAGCTGTGTTATTTTGGGTTGTCACTCTGTAACAACAGGGTTCTACTTGCATGAGCTACCTGTAGCAAAGAGAACTACTGTTCTGTCTTTCTTCAATACTTGAAACAGCATGCTCTTCTTGTGCCTCCTTTCACATTCATTACTTCTTTAAAAAATTAGGGACCAGAGGAATTTAAGCAACTCCAAGAATTCTAATACCATGGCATTATCATAATTTGTGAGACTTCTAGGAAAATCCTTTCAAAAGTTGTAACGAATGCAAAGTCACGATAACAGATGAGTTCACACTGGATTAAAGACCAAGAAAAAAGAAAAGGAAGAAGTGTTATTCTCTTTTGTGGGATTTGTTTTCTTTTTTACTTTTTTGCCTGGGGAACTTAGCTTAATTTGTAAGAGGTAATTAGAACCTTGACATTACATGCTTGAAGTTCTTCATTTTGTTAAAGGCTTTCTAGTTCAGGATTTCAGACAGTAAAGTAATCCTACCTTCAAGCTAACACTTTTAAATGAAACAATCTGATTCTTAGATCCCGCTCCTCAGCAAGCCAAAACTGTATTTTCTTCAAATGACTTTTTAGTTACATATTTTTTCCCTCTGGATCAGGAGCATACATTAGTTTGTTCCTACACAGTCTTTTCTAAGGATGTCAGTATTCTTAAATCCAGCCTTTTCAAATCCAACTGTTTCTACCCAAATGCTACCTTGTCCATAGAAGAAAAATGTGGCTTTTCTTCCAAAGCTGTCTTTGCATTAGAAATTCAGTGTTGCATGGTAAACTACCGTTGACAGTAGGTTTTCAGTGAAGTTTGTAACTAAACACACAAAGAGCATTGTCAAAGCAGACCCAGCTCAGTCCTTGCTGTTTGAATGTCTGCCGAGGGGTGTGAAAAGGGAAACCAACAAGTTAATCAGCTTAATTTCTCCACTGAAACAAAAGTCTAGGCAACAGGATTGCCTCTCTTCCCCCTTCCAGTTTTCTATAATAGTGAATTAAATTACTTAAGCTCAAGAACTAAAGCAGCATCAGGTCCACTTCACAGATGAGCTTTGACTGCAGATGGAAGAGGTAAATCTGAATTAACATTGTGTTTTATTGCTTTTGCCTCCCCAAATTTCTAAGGAGGAAAGGGAGGATAAAATATATTTGAATCCTCCTACCCAAAACTGGATTTACTGCCCACCTTTCCATAGCATGCTCTTGCGCATCCTCTCAAACACAAGCTCTGTATGTGTCTGAGTCAGCCTGGGGAACTCTTGTCAATGCCAGGTGAGATATGAGAAGGAAAGAATACAGCTTTATTTGGGATTTGGCATTTTGTTTCTATTTGCCAACCCTTGAAGCTCAATGCAACTATATTTGGGAATGAAGACTATGTGGTATAAAAGTAAAAGGAAGCAAATAAATGCACTGTTTTCCCCACTATATTTTCCTCCTAGCAAACTTCTCAGATCTGAAGTAAACTTTTAGTTTGATTAGCCTTCAGGGAATCAACTTGCTGAACTGCCATCCCCAGAGGGCTCTGTGCATAATGCTACAATCCCTGTGAGCAGATCAATTATCCAATGGTGGAGAAGCTTTGCAAGCCTACACAAAAACGCAGGACCTGTCTCAATAGTCAGTCTAGTCATTCCTGTCTGACCACAGGCGAAAGAAAGAAGTACAGCATCCCTTCTATCTCTTTTTGTATTTGCAGTATAATTTACTAATTTTTTTGCTCTCATTATTGCTATTGAGATGGTGACTTCTGAGATGTCTATTATTGCAGGCCTTGCAATCAGCTCTCCTGTTAACAACTGTTCACTGAAGCCTTTTGCACAATCCCACTTCACTTCTGACACTGACAAATTATTATTACTTGAATTGTTTACTGTTTTCTTTTGTGGACTGTATTATATATTATTCCTAATTTCAATAAAATGAGTTTGACTATTTCCAAGAGTGCCATTTTTAGGGGAAAGTAGAAATAAATTGAGTCATGTTTGACAAGATACAAATTTAGTAACCTTTCTTGCTATAGCTCCAAGGCTTTCTGATCTCCAGGAAAAGATACCCAAATTATGGCCTTTGAATTATCATGTGAGCTTTTTATATGTAACTCACCAGAGATAGTCACAAGTTCTGTTTAACTCATTTTCTGGATGCTTTGAAAGCTGATTTTTGAATTACATAACTGCTGGTCACTTGTGACTGCAGCCATTCTGTGTTGCATAGATCAACCTAATTCATAGTATTGGAAAAGAAATCAGGTCCTAGATATCTCAGATTTCCCAAAAATGAATGGATACATTTAGCTTAATTTCTCTGCACATTGGCTTCCAGGATGCAAAAACTTCCTTTGTTTCACTGGTATGGTGAGGAAAGAATCCTTGACACAATTTGAAATGCACTGATAAGACCTATTTTTTTAAAATGCACTTTTGAGGAAATTAACAATGCAGTATTTGAAGCACTGTCTGAATGCATGAAATTACTTTGAACAACAACAAAAAGTATTAATTGTGATTAGTTGGAAACTCCAAGGATTGTATCTATCAATAAATATTGAAAAGGTAATGCAGAAAAAGAGAAGTATGGGATCATGTGATTGAGTAAATCTTTTCCAATATAGATATGTAAGGCGCTGAACCAAGTTCATGCTGGCAGCCTTACAGAATGCAACTTCCTACCACTTGAGTAATTGAACATGCAAACTTATTAATATCCTCTGTAAGCAGAGGAAAGCTTTATGCACATACTTTACACTGCTGAACTTGGAAGACCCCAAGCAAATTTTGATGAATTTGTTAAGCACTGTACGAGCATAATCAAAATCTCCATGCTAATAAGGCCCTGTACTGATTAATGTTCTGGCAAGCAAAAAAGTGATACTAAGACCTCAAAGATGCATGTTTTTCTTCATTCTTCACATTCTCTGACTTTTTAAAATTTTTTTTCTTTTCTCTATGTTTAAACAGTAACCACTTTATTTGTGACAAAGAACGTACTTTCAAATCTTCTGGAACCTAGAGTCAAAGACAGTGTATTTAAATTTATATTTAGATAAATAAATAGATCTATCTCAATGTCTTGACAAAAAGTACTCTAGGTTTTTTGCCTTCTTCCTGAAGAAAGAGTCCATTCCACGTACAGATATACATAAATATATTAATATTGGATTTGCCACTGTTTTGTGGCTAAATAAAAGCAACTTCAAACTAGTTTTCCTTCTATATTGCTACGGTTGTGCCCATGAAGCTGGGGTTGTTCAGATATCCCCTTTGTTACCTATAGATAATTCTGAAAGAGGCTATACATGTTCCTCTATGGCTTTTTGTGTTCAGAGCCATTGTGTAAAAGTGTAAAAATGTATCATCTGACATTCCTACTGACCTGTGTCTTCACACTGCTTAGACTGCTGCTAAAAACTTTGTACTGGATTAGATCGATTAGTACTTTTTAACATGCAGATGAGGTGACTCATTGCTTTTACAGATAATAAAATCATCAATTAATGGACTAAGTTCCATTATAAACACACATTCTGTACACACACAAAGGTGAGCTACTAAATACTGTTGAAAATTCCACTTGCTGTGGATTCTGCTTTAGAATATTTTTGTCATAGCATTTTGTCTATCATCCATATATATCCATATATAATTTCGTATTGTATTTGGAACTAAAACGTTTGCAGGAGAAACAGTTCAAAATGTCTCCAACTGAAACATGAATGCACTTGGATATTTTGACATTCAAAAACACCCAAACTTCTTGGTAGTGTAAAGCACAAACAGCATTTTACTATATCTAGTTATGAGCAGATAGTGTAATATGACTAAAAGCTACTGCTGCTTATTCCTTGGAACTGCAATTGAAGAACAAAATAAATTTGTTGAACAGGCTGGGAAGGGGAGGGGGAGGTGGGGGCAGGGAGATGGGGAGGGGGCATGGAGAAAGAAGACCAGATAAACAAAACTTAATGCATTCCAAAGTAATAAAACTCCCTGGTAAAACGCTGCCTGACATGTTTAAACAGACAAGAATAAGAAAGGAAATAGAATCAAAATACAGTCAGGAAGGAAAAGTAGGACAGAAAAGGGATTTAGAAGTTTAGACTATTTGGTGAAAATTAGAGATGGACTATAACAAGAAGGTTTGATCCAGATACCTCTAAATTTTGGAGGACACTTGATAGCTTGAACAGTATTTGAGTTCTACAAAATTGCTTTTTTATAATGGACTTGCAGCCAAACTCCACTTCCAAACTCTGGGATAGTTTGAGAGTGTCTTAAGATTCACATCCTGAATCTTCAATCCATGTCTGCTAGAAATCTTATATTAACGCAATTGTTGAAAAACAGTGTGGTGAGCCAAGATTCTGTTTTCACCAGTTCAGTCTCCTGAGCTGTTCTAGGCCACTACTTTCATTTGCTGGAAATAGTGTGTGAGGTTTGACCTGGGCAGATTGAATGCCTTTCTGCAGCACACAGAGGTTTTATTGTAAGCTTCCCTTTTCAGGACTTCAGTCCCTCCTACACAGTTCAGTAACCAGTTAATTTATATATTCTGCCTGAAGCACTCCCTCTGGCTTCATAGTACAATCTCTGAAATGAAGAAAACGTACCTAAAAGTGGACACAGCCATTCCCAGGCCACTTATTCAGCTCTAGACTGCCTGAAGACACTTGTAGCCAGCTCAGTGTCCCAGGGCAGTCTTCAATGCTGAATGATGGTCAGCCCTCTGCTGTGCTCTTCAAGCAGCCACCTTCCCACCACACAGCACTTTGCTACATCATTTTTTCCACTCTATTCCCTATGTGGCATCTCCATTCTTTCCAGGTCACTGGAAGATTTTACTTCGGAATTGGCTTTCTTGCAAACAGGTTTTATACTTACAGGAGATTTGAGAGGGGAGAAAAAAAAATGAGAAGAAAGAAGGGTAGGTTGAAACAAGTTGCTTATAAATGCTAGAGATAATTTCTACACATTTTTCTCTTGTGTGAAGTTCAAATGGAGTTTACATCTTCCTAAGCCACTAATTCCTTCTTTCCCCTGCAATTTCAGTAATTCTGGGGGCTTCTTTACCCTGTGAATTTTCTGATGTGTACTATGGGAAAGCTCACACCAGTGCCCTTTCCTGTGTGGGAACATTGACAAGGAGTCTGCTCTTTCCGCTACCTAACTCCTCTATCAAACTTACCTGAAGTAAGCCAGTAGATCCAAAATTATTTGGGGGAAATACACTAGGACATACAGTCATGGACAGTGCCATGAAAATAATAGAGCTGAAGATCAATTTAATTATTGCGCAACATCACCCTCCACCCCCCCACCCCCCCACCCCCGTCCAAAAAAAATACCTACACAGACAAACCATGCAAGATGAATTGAAAGGGCTTTTGGGCTCACTTAGGTTTAAGAACTTTCCAATGTGTTCTGTATGTAGCACCCCTACAGAAAGCTGAACGCCAGGGACTGCCATTTAAATTGGCAACCCAGCATGTTTGCTAAGCAGCTTTTTCTTAGCTCCTAACTCTCAAATGCTAACAATTAACTCCCTAATATAAGGTATTTGCACATACATTGGTAAAACAATACTATATCAATATAGTGCCTTTTTTTCCAATAAATAATGTATTGTGCGGCCACAGGTTTGTGCCTCTGCATGCAGGAGTGGAAAACAGATTTCCTGTGTTTCTAGAATGTTTACAATCTCAAAAAGGTGAAGTGAAAAATTGAAGCATTAAGCTTTTCCCGCCAGCAAGAAATGAGCCTGTGTATCCTAACTGGGACTATCAGTTTTTTAAAAGAAATACTCAACTTTGAGATTATTCTTTCTTTTAAAATACGAATTTTCCAAAATAGTCAAATGGATAATAGCTCTAGATTTTAAAAACCCCTGATTTTAAAATGTAAATTTGAATGTTTTAATAAATTTTAAAAATATATCAATTTTTTAACTTGAAGATTTATTAACTCTTATACATAAACTGAGCCTCTAGTATAGGTCCAATTACAGGAAAATACTGTTTTTGATAACTTCAAAGGCAAATCCCACAAAATTTTGGGGTTCCCAGTTCTATCATGCTTCTATAAACTCAAAACTGCCACAGACTTACTATTTTATATTTTAATGTTGCACAGTTTCTGAAACTGCAATCATTTTTTGTATTTTGTACATAAAACACATTTTAAATGTGGCATCCCTTACCTCATTCTGAAGGGATAGGAAAAGAAAGAAGTATTTCCTTTTCTCAGAAAAATAGCCGCATTCATTTTTGGCACATTACAGTTTTAGCAAGAGTCCCATCAGAGGCTTTTGGGGGTCCTCCTGCAGTGTTTTCCTGGAGGCACATGATATGCTCATTATCCTGTACCTCTCTTGTGATTCTGGTGAGGCTAACATGGCAGCAGAAACTTCAAGCAGCATCTCCCACAGAAACTGGCTGGCCAGTGGAGGCAGGCTGATACTTTTAGCACAGAAGCACAATGTAAGAAAGAAAACAAGCTGATAACTTGCAGCCTATGATGTTCACACTGACCATAAGGGACCTGGGAATTTGGATAGCTTTGGCTTTAAAAAAAAAAGAAAAAAAAACAGCATGAAAACCGTAGATTACTTCATTCCACTATCCAATAATGCCCTTTATATCAAATCAGCAGAAGAAGTGAGATGCCAAAACAGAAGTTTTTTCTTTAATTGTAATTCAGGAGGGGCCTTGGAAGACTAATCTATATTTCTTTTTTCATATAACATATACATTTTGCAAAATCAAGTTGCAACTTTTGGTTGCCTTTTATCATGATAATTTTTATTTATTACCTTCTGAGCAATTCCTTTTAAGAAAAAAATGTTTTATGAAAACACTCTGGCAGGAATGCCAGAATATGTTTTTGGATCTCTAAGGAGATTTTGTCTCGTGATTCATCCTGCACAATCTGATTCCAAATTATTGCTTTTTATGTTCAAATATTTTCTTATGTAAGCAGGAATTCATATACTCATGGCATGGGAAAAATGTGGTAAACCATATTCTAATGCACACATACAACCTGTCATGTTTAACTCCCAAGGATTTTTAAATAGCCCAAAGAAAAACACAAATAAAATGAAATGCAAATAAAGCAAATTCTGAAAGTAGAAAGAAAAATACTGTTCCCCACATATATTCCTGAAATGTTTCACCAAATTGTTTGTTATATAATACTTAGATATAGGTTTTCATAGTTTTATTGACAACAACGACCAGCACTTAATTTCCAAGCCCTACATCCAAGCCCTACATCAATCCTCAAAATCTTCCTGTAATAAGCAAACAAATTTTATTTTGGAAAGATGGAAAAAAAAAAGTGCCGTGAACTACTTCATTATGGCTAAACTTGAAATCTGTGAGAATCAGTTCTGAAACCTAAGGGTGCTGAGAGTCATCTCCAGCACTGAAGCCACTGGGTTCCTTAATTGTGCATGAGAAACGAGGCCGATTAACCTCGACCAGTGCACACCCCAGCCTCCCTCTCTAAACAGACTGGATGCCCAAGGAGGACACACTTTGCATGGGCACATCTGAGCCTCTCACTGACCAACACGAGGGTGCTGCCATTGCAGCCAGCACAACAACTATTTGCTCCCCACCCCTCACTTCCTTTTCTACAGTAGAAACAGATTTCTTCAGAAACTTGCCCAGCTACTGAGCCTTACCCCTTGCTCCTTAACCTGTCCATCTAAAATTCCCTGAAATTTCCCTAATCATTTAATAAGATTAGAGTATGTTTAACTCAAAGAGCTATTGCATTAGGATTTCATTCCATCTCAAGGCTTGCCACAAGGCCTAACAAACAGTACCACACAGTAACATGCAGCCAAGAAGATCCATTGGTTGATAGCTATTCTTCTGTAAATGAGCTCATCCTCCCACTATCCAATTCTACCAATTTCTTCATCCACATGTTGTTTCTTGCAATTCATCTAGGTTTTAATCTTCTGGAAGCACAGTAAGCTCTTTTCAATATCTTGGTATTATCTCTACAAGAATCCCAGCTCCAGAAAGGGGGTCAAGGGTGCTCCTGCAATATAAAACCTTACTTTGTTCTCCACAAGTCACTGTTTTATTGTCATACAAAACAATAACTGATGCCATTATAACCAAATCTTAGTACTTCTCTTTGCTGTCTTTAAATGTGTTCTCATGGACTCCTCATCTCACTGATAGGTGTTTTGGGTTTTGTTTGCTTGTTCTTAAACCCTTCATTTGATGACAGAGAAATAATTTTCCTCCCAGCTGACTGGACTATGCAAGGCATTTAACTGCACAGAACGACCATAGGCCTGCAAAGGATCCTAAGGGCTCCCCTAGTCCCTGATCCAGTTCACAACACACCCACTAATCCACAGTAGTTCCTAAAGTCCATTCTTACACCCTTATTGACAGATGTTCATCCAGCATAGCTGTGAAAACTCATCCAAAGTGCCTATGAACAACATCATTTTCCAGCAGTCTACAGAAACTCACCAGTATCCTCACTGTTAGAAAAGTTTTCCTAACATCTTGTCTGTGTAATATAAGCTCATTATTTCTACTACATGGGCATGCTAAAAAAAGAATTCTTTGCAGTTTACATCAGTCTTCCAAATATTAGAAGACTTCCATCATGTCTTTACTCCATCTTTTCTACTGTAAACAGGCCCAAATTAAGGCAATAATCCATCACTCAGAATGCCTTAAGTCATCTAACTGTTGGCTGTAGGATCCTACAGGATGCTGCCAGAAGTTTTCTCTGCATCCAATGGACCGAATGCCACCGGCCACAGCCAATGGAGCCAATGCCACTGGCCACAGCTGAGCCCATCAGCAACACTGGTAGAGCCTCTGGGACAACATATTTGAGAAGGGGAAAAGTACTGCAGCCCAACAGCCCCTGGAAGAGAGGAATGAGGATGTGCAAGAGGAACATCTGTGCAGACTCCAAGTCCAGTGAGGAAAGGGTGGAAGGAGGTGCTCCAGGCATCACAGCAGAGATTGCCCTGGTGCAGTCCATGGTGCAGACCATGGCAAAGCAGCTGTGTCCCCGCAGCCCATGGAGAACCACAGTGGAGCAGATATCTATTTACCTGTAGCCCCTGGAGGACCTCATATGGGAGCAGGTGGATGCCTGAGAGAGGTTGTGACCCTGTGGGAAGTCTGTAGGTTTGTTGGCAGGACCTGTGGACACATGAAGAGAGGAGCCCATGTTGCAGCAGATTTGTTGGCAGTATTTGTGACTGCATGGAAAGGACCCATGCTGGAGCAGTTTGGGAAAAACATTAGCCCGTGGGATGGACTTGTGTTGGAGAAGTTCATGGAGGACTGTCTCCTTTGAGAGGAATCCTGGAGCAGGGGAAGTAAGTGAGAATGAAAGAGTGACAAAGACAAGGTGTGATGAACTGAATATGACCCCAGTTCCCCATCTCCCTGTGCTACAGGTAGGAAAGAGGCAGTGGAATCAGGAGTGAAGCTGAGCCCAGAAATAAGGGAGGGACAGGGGGAAGTGATTTCAAGATTTGCACTTGGTTTTCATTACCTTACTCTGATTTTGATTGGCAATAAATTGGATAAATTTCATTAATTTTCCCCAGTCAACTCTGTTTTGCCCTGTTGTTATGTTGACTCCTGATAAAACTCATGACTTTTGTTATATTTTATCTCCCCTGACCAGCTGAGGAGCAGAGTACTGCTCCTCAGATAGAGAGACTTTGGTGAGGATCTGACAACCAGTCAAGATCAACTGACCACACCCATTTAAGCAAATCTGGCTTAATAGGGATAAAAACTCAGTTCTTTTTTTAAAAAGAAGTCTATCAGGTTTAGTAGATCTTTGGCACCATAAGGTCACTAAATCTTTCTTAGTTTGGAGTCTCATTAAACTTCTGTTTCCTATTGTTTGTATTTTCTTTTACATATGTCTGGGTTTGGGAAAACCTTATTTTTCTACACTTTTTTCCACTGTACATGCTTAATAAAGGCAAAAACTAAAAAAATATTCAGAAATTAATCAAAAATCTATTCTAGCTCCCAACACCCAAAATGCCTCATAAAAGTACACGTAAACTAAAAGCATAAGTAAACTAACAAGTGATTTGGGGCAATTTATATGTGTATTTATATGTGCATTTGTATGTTTTCTTTTCTTGTTAGAAATTCAAGATCTTTTCCCCAGGTTTTGCAAGGTTACAGGAGATAGAAGGAAGTAGAGAGGGATGGCATCTCATTTTGTTATGTATTTTCTTGAATTAAGATCTGTGAGTCTTCAAAAAACTGTTTCAGTTTGAATATGAAACAACACTCCTCTATGCATTGATACATTTAAATTTCAAATGTTAGCATGTTCTATTCCTCCAGTGGTTCATTTTGCAGTCATCAAAGTTTATTTGACATGTTTTTATAATCCAAACACCAATGTATATCTAAGTAATCTCAACATTCCCACAATAACATGAGATATTAAAATAAAGACAAAGATAGTATAGTAGATAATCTAAATCTACCCCTTCTCAAAGTAATTTTAAGGTAAAATTCCTTGAACACCAAATGTTCAAAAAATTATTTAAAAAGTAAGGAAAAGAGAAAAAAGGTTACGTGATGGAGGAAAAAAAGGAATGACCACTTTTGTCATGTTTCATCAATGGAGAAACTGCTTTCCTTAGCTCAGTAAAGAAAAGCCAAACATGAGCAGAGCAATAAACTCTCATTATCAAGAGTTCTGGATTTCTGCTTTAAATAAAAATATCAGGTTTGTCTGTTTGTTCGGGTTTTTTTGGTGGGTGTGGGGTTTTTTTACATGTCTTCTTACAGCTTACAGAATACAAGAGCCCACTGCTAATTCCTCCGAATCAGAATTTTATTTGGTTTTATATCCTTTTTCACACCTTCTTTGAAAATCAGAAACTATGAAAATACAAGCATTGTATTCTCTGGAATACAAGAAGTCAGAAGCTGTCTGCGAATTACCTAAACATTACAATTAATTATGTTTAGTTTAACGCTTTTCCACCCCTAACTCCAAGCACTATAACCCCTTTCCCAATGCCCTGGGGCCTAAGGTACCTGTTCTAATTTCAGGCTAACTTTTCACCTCTAGAGTAAATAGTAGCAATTGTTATTACTGACTGTAATGTCACCACACGTATCTGCCACCATTTCATAATTTATGCGAACAAGAGAAGTGAAGACAGACAAGAAATACGTACATGACTACCACTTCAGTCCCTGGGAAAGAAATCACTTTCTGTCATGACTATTTTTAGTGAAGCTTGTTTCCAATTAAAGGCAAGAAGCATTATCAAGGAAATAACTTATTCTAGCATCATGTTACTGGCCGTTTCTAGACAAATCACTGTTGCTTCAGAAAATAACATTATCTGAGGTCCCAAGGTTCTTTTCATTCACTTACTGAGAGTTTATCTCATTTGAGAGAAAAGACAGGGATCTTTCAGATGGGTACGTTCTTCCAAACTTGTCCTCTTGAATTTAGGCAGTTTAAGGGAACAATGACTGCTGACAAGTTCCTTATTACCAGCAATTAATGGCCAGTTTGTTAATTAGTGTCCTGAGGCAAAGTTAATGTAGCGTTTCCAGCAGAACCCAAAACAAAAACATCGACTATTTTTGGATATGGGCTAACAGCTCTGTTTTATTCAGTATTTTTCTTAACAAGGACAGATTTTCCTGTCTAAACCAGTGGACTGCAAAGTGCACATACTGGGAAAAGAAATCAGCTTCATTAAAAGGAAAAATAATAATAAACTGGCTGTGGTCTTTTTCCTGACCCAGAACATGGCAAGTTCCCAGTACATTCAGGAAAGAATACAAATTCAAAAAGAAGATTAAAAAAAAGAAAAAAAAAAGGAGGGTGCGAAAACGTTTTCTGTGCCTTTTCAATGAAAACTCCAATCAATCCCAGAGGCTTCCTGACAGACTCTTTCCCTTCCCCCTATTATTCAATGAGAAATAATCATCATTGGACCAGAAGACCCACTGTCTGCTCTTTCAACCTTACCCATTCTGTTTTTCTGTGATCTATCAACTACTGAAAATGCCTTCAATGATCTAACAACTTGTCCTGGGTTAGTCAGGCGGGATCAAAATCTGGGAAGTGACCTATGCAGCAGGAAGTAGTACAACTTCCTTCCTGAGAAAGAGAGCCAATAACCAGGTAGTTTTAAGTATTGATATGTAGGTAAACCACTTAAAACTTGATCTGCCTTTGCGGAAAAACCATATATAAGCAGAGAACCTCTGAACCTCTTCCTCTTTTGCCTGCTGCTGCTCAAAGAGAGGCATCTTCTGCTTCTCTCTCCAGAGGGGGGAAGTGTGGGGGGG
>VZTZ01034161.1:0-10066 GCA_013400955.1 Drymodes brunneopygia
GGCTTTGGGTGTGTGCTGGAAAAGCCCCTGGTTAGAGACAGTGAACACCCATCTTCCAATGTGCAGACCAACTCAGCTGAAGGGGCCCTTCACCCGGGGGAAAAAGCTTATTCGCAGCAGAAGGGGTGACATGGCCCATCAAAGGGGTCCCCAGACCCTGCACCAGAGCACCAGAGATGATGCTACAGACTCTCAGTGTTGCAAGGGACAGTGTCACACTGCCCCCTCCNGACAGTGTCAAACTGGCCCCTGCAAGAAAGGCACGTGGGCATTCCCACCTGGCCCAAAGTGCACATTAACCCATGGGATTTTATACTCTTTGGCGTGTGGCAGCATGTGGCAGTGTGTGGCAGAGCGGCATGGCAGCGACGGGGGGCCCTCACCACCCAGAAGACCAGATGGAGGGGAGCAATGAGACGTTGTTGGGGCCCTTGGATGGGTGATTTACTTCCACCTAACCCCTGTCACTCACTCCTGTCCCCTCACCCCCACACGCGCACTTCTTTCTTTCTTTCTCTCTCTCTCTTTCTTTCTTTCTCTTTCTCTTTCTTTTTCTTTCTTTCTTTCTTTCTTTCTTTCTTTCTTTCTTTCTTTCTTTCTTTCTTTCTTTCTCTTTGCCTCTTTTACTATTAAATAAAATAAATCCATTTTTTGGCACCAACATCTAACCTCGTTTGGTTTTAATCTCGTTTTTGGGAATATTTTGAACCTTCGAAGTTATTTCCATTTTATATACAGAGACTTAGATTTCTTTGCTTTTCTGGGTTTAATCTGGATTGTAACACATGGGTCAGAAGAAAGAGGGGAGAATTGATTTACAAAGGACAGCAAACAGTGGATGCCAGGAGCTTTGACCCTGTATACTGGTTTGAAAGCAAACCAGTGAGAGACTTCAAGACAGAACTACAATTTAATAGGAAAAATTAAAATAAATGCAAAAAACACTGCCTTAACCTGACAGAGTCAGGATACAACCTGACATCCTGTTGGTCAGGGGGGTGGTAGCAGTCCTATTAAATGGTGGCTGCAGTCCTCTTGAAGTGATAGATGCGGTTGTGTTGAAGTGGTGATCTTGTAGAAGGGTCTGGTCTTCCTCTGAAGGTCCAGTGGTAGTGACGTAGCTCTTGTCCTCTGAGAATACAATAGATAAGACTGCTTGTGGTGTTCCAAGCCTCAGATTATATCCAGGTAGGAATGCTTGGTTCCTCCCCCTGGGCAGAGCATTTCACAATGGCATGATACAATTTTATGAGTCATGCATGATGGCCCATTAGCAGAAGATAGCCCCTGGAGGGAGTTATCAGGGATGAGTCATGGACGAGATAAAGAACAGTGCCCCATCTGTTTTTAACAGCTTATGGAGATGGTGATAGAATACATACTTTTGGTTACATCTTACATTGTAGCCTAAGACACCCAGTAAATATAACAACTCTATGGGGAGAGTCATTGGGGCTCTCGAGGACTGGCAGAGACCTTCCTCAAGATGTACTGCCTTGGGTCCTTTTGTTTTAGCAAAACAAGCTATTGAGGGGTGCCTGGCTAAAGTCAATAGCCAGACTACAAAGGAGATTGCAAGGCAGGAGGGTGACCCTGGGCTATACATCCTTTCCAAGGATGTCGGGTATATTTTGCTGAGATGCCCCCGAGCAAGAAGGCTTAAATACCTTGTGGTATGCCAGCTGGCAGGGTGGCCAGAGGCATTTCTGGTCACATCAGCAACTATTGGGTATTTTTGGAACAAATAATTCCAGGATATGGGATTGTGGAGGCAGTGGATTTGGATGGGGGAACTCATTTTACAGGGGGATCCTTCAAAGGATTATGACTGCTTTGAGAATTCAGTGGGACCTCCATACCCCCTGGAACCCTGAGAATTCAGGTCAAATAGAAAGGATGAATGGAGAAATAAAGAAACACCCTTTGAAGCTGGTGACAGAAACTAAGATGCCATGGGTACGGCTTTAGCCATTAACTTAGCAAGAATAAGAGCCAAACCCTGAGCAGATACTAAATTATTCCCCTTTGAATTAATGTTTGCGACTCTTACCCTGGTAATTTTCAATTTGGCAGGGAGATGAATATGTATATTTAAACCATTATGTGGCCAGGATACTGTCTCTTGTGAAATCTCTGACAGGAAGCCCACTTAGCACAGATGCTGCCTTTGGACTTTGCTGTTCATAACATCCAACTGGGGCCGCAGGAACAGCACTCACAGCTGAACACAGGTGGACCCATCATACTTGAGTCAAGGTCTCTAAAACCCCAGAGATTTGGACTTCTTAGCAGGAGGACAAGGAGGAGAGACCTTTGCTATCAGTAGCCACGGATCATCTACAAGGACCTCTAGTGATTAGTGGGCTAATATGAACTGTCATTGTCTACTTTTATGCTAAGTTGTTTCTCTGTATTTACTTGCCATACCTGGTGTAGGGGCCAGATGTGGAAAAGTTGGGAGTGGGTGTTTCAAATGTTAATTTTTATATCATGCCAGACAGTTAAAAAAAGGTAAGTTAATGATAACTAAAGTTTACAAAGACAAATTGGTAAATAAGCAGAGGAGGGATTGATAGGAAAGATGTGTGCTAATGTCTTTACAAANACAAGCCTGAACTTCTGAGCTTTGGGGTAAAATGACATGTTTAAGGCGGGAATATGTGGCAGGCGGTTCGGGAAGGCTGTACCTTCCTAGTACCTCAGCCAAAGGTGAAAGGAAGAGGGCAACATGGGGCCAGGAATTTAGGATAAAAGGAGGCTGCGCCCTCTGAACCCTTGAGAAAGAGAACCCTGCGGGCGTGTGCCCCAGTGGACTCTCTCTTTAATAAAGTTGCAGGACTCCTCTGTCTCCTTTATGGACACTGGCTTTTCATAGTGTGATTTTCCTCACATAACTATTTTAAGTTAATTTCAGACATAATGTACAGAAACATGTGCCTAACAGTGAATGCTGCTATAGAACCCATGCCTTAAGGGCTACATTTCAAATCCAGGTGTTTCTGTACATAGCAGTCAGCCTTTACAAAAGGCCTCAATAAAGAATAAATTATTTCTGTTTCTACAGTCAGTATTACTAAACTCTTTTTGAAGTACAAGTGTAAGGACGATTGTGCTATCAGTATTCCCCTACATCCCTTTCCTAGCAAAAACCCCAGCAGTCCTCCTCAAGAAACAAGCTGCTTTTTGGCCCTAAATCAGTAGGTAAAAGAGGGGTGGGGACAGAGGCATAAGACAAACCCCAAACCCACAGTTCCTTTACACTAGGAATCCCTTAGGCTCATCTCAAATCATAATTGCTTGGTTTTAAATAAACCTTAAAGAAAACCCTACTAAATCTAGAGTGGTGCTTAACTTGTTTGTAAGAATAGGTTAGCTTCTTAAAAGATGTAGATCATTAAAAAGAAAAAACAAAACACGTTCTCCAGTATTTTGACTTATTTTTCCCTGCTAAAATATTTTAAAAACACAAACCATAGACACAGTGTAGAAGTGCATAGAAAAAAAATCCTGCACCCATTTTTTTTTTCTTCTAATTTGCATTTTTGTTTGACCCTTTGTTCTAGGTTGCTGATTTCTCCATTTACGTTCAGCCATTTCCAAGGAAATGCCAATTCTACATGTATGTTTATTTACTGGGAAAACTGCCATACTCCTTTACCCTAGTCAAAAGCAGGTTTTGGATGTTTTCTAGGGATTGATTATAGCTCTGCTAAGTAGGTAATATCTTAGTTCCTTGCCCTTTCTTATTACATTGTAAGTGTACCTCCTTATTATGACAGGAATTATCCCATATGGTTGAAAGATATGAGAAAAATAAAATGTTCAAGACACAACCTCCCCAAAGTGAAATAATCCGCCTAATCTGGATCAATCACATTGAGATTTACAAAGTTCTTGAATTTCTTTTTTGCTTTTATTCAGGAAGCGAAAATAAAACTAGTAAACTATAAATACAAATGCCAAGGTATTACATGAAATATCCAGGAGTACTTCATTATTTTTAAATTTCTCACAAATATTTCCTATGGAACTCAAGAAACAGGGAAACCAAAGAAATTTAAAGTCTGTATACAAAGAAAATCAAGTTAAATACTGCCAATTTGTCAATTCATGAAAGTTTCTATCTGACAAAAATGAAAGCTTTGAAAAGTACCAATTCATTCATTTCACCAACTGCTATTTTTAACGATATTTGCATTAAGCAAGCTGTGTAGAACCAGGTGTATTTAACCCACTTAACTCAGTGGCATCACAATTTTAAAATATTTTTGCCACCTATATATATACTGCAGAGGGCCAAAAACATAAAAAAGGTCAAATTTCACACAACATTTGCATTAATTTTTTTTTACTTTTTTTCCCCAAATAGCAAAGCCAAACCAGTTTTCACACTGTTTCTTTAATTTGCAAAAAACCTGTAACTCCATCTGTATCAAAGAAGCAGAAGAGCAAGCTTAACAGCAACTTTCGTTTACGCATTTTCTTGTGGGGGGGGGAAGGGTGTATCCATTTTAGATATTACCTTACATATATAAAAAAATGTCCACCAATAATAGGTTCACTAAATTTATTTAAAAATTGTAAAATACATCTTAAAAAAGAACATTACATTCTGCACACTGCCCTCAAAGGATGCCAGGGACATGAGAACAACCAGTCCTATCCCCCCCTTCAANTTGACCATACATCTTGCATCAATATTTACAACGGCATTCTTAAAGATTAAACTACAAATTCCCAATATTATTTAAAGTAAATAATTTTAAACGGTTAATGACTAATAATTATAGGCATATAATTATTTAAAGCACATTTCAATATTAGTAATCTAAAGCTAAACATTCATGTAAACATTAAAAAATGCTGTGATAGCCAACATGTTATTAAATCAAAACTAAGTAAACTATGTCCAAAACTATTAATATTCAGAAGAAGAGAAAGTAATGCCAGCAAGGTGTGAAATGCTGCATAACAGCACCAATTGATTTCAACTTGTCCTGTAGAGGCATGGCCTGTGCCATATGGCAGACTGTGATTTGTTGTCGGTTATCTAAAAACAACAAAATCACTAGTCTTCCACACAGAACTAGACCAACGTCCACTGAAATCTTCTATATTGTTCTACAGGTTTTATATAATTAATTACAAGTAATTTTTTTGCAGCAACTTTCACCAGAGAAATGAGAGGACTGCTTGGCTAAGGTGTCGTCCATCAAGATTAGTTTTGAGGGAATTTTCATTTTTGTTAGAACAGAAGAGAATCAAGACAGACCTACCACTAGTGAAGTTAGGTTCAATAGTTACTTAAATCCTGTTTTCTAAATAATATATTACAGAGAAAAGCTTTAGAATGTAGTAGTAGGAAAGTCAGTTTAAAAATGAAAGTAAGGACAGCATTAAGCTTCAACTTGCCTGTTCTGCAGTAAATACTGAGCATTTTGTATCTGGTCCTGTGTTCCTGTAATAGTTATTATTCGATCTTCTGAGCCTNAAAAAATTACAGTGTACATAAAGCAGGGTGTTCACAATAGTTACAGGGAAAAAAAACACATTACAATTTACCACCACTGAACAAAAATAAAATCCATTCTTTGCTGCTGTTTCAAAATTTCAGTGTTAGTCTTGTGCAACCTTTTTCTACCCCAAATATTTGTAATGAACTAAAACATTACATCTGGCAAAAAGCAGATTCCACTACACCTCAAATGCAGAACACCTATGAAGCAGAGGAATGTTGGCTATTAAAACAGAAGCAGATATTTAAAAAAAAAAAAAGGGGCAGGACTCCTTCAGTTCTTCACTAGTCTTAGAAAAACTTTCCAGAATACTGCTTCACCCTATNCAAAATCACTAGTCTTCCACACAGAACTAGACCAACGTCCACTGAAATCTTCTATATTGTTCTACAGGTTTTATATAATTAATTACAAGTAATTTTTTTGCAGCAACTTTCACCAGAGAAATGAGAGGACTGCTTGGCTAAGGTGTCGTCCATCAAGATTAGTTTTGAGGGAATTTTCATTTTTGTTAGAACAGAAGAGAATCAAGACAGACCTACCACTAGTGAAGTTAGGTTCAATAGTTACTTAAATCCTGTTTTCTAAATAATATATTACAGAGAAAAGCTTTAGAATGTAGTAGTAGGAAAGTCAGTTTAAAAATGAAAGTAAGGACAGCATTAAGCTTCAACTTGCCTGTTCTGCAGTAAATACTGAGCATTTTGTATCTGGTCCTGTGTTCCTGTAATAGTTATTATTCGATCTTCTGAGCCTTCTAGTGGTTCATCAATTTTGATTGAAGCTCCTGACTCATGACGTATTTGTTTGATTCTCTGGCCTCCCTTTCCAATAATAGAACCTGCCAACTAGGGGAGAAAATAAAGCATTCATTTCTTGATATAACTTTATCTGCACAGTACTGTTCAACTAGCTTCCATCCATTTAGTTTTAAGAGTTACAATGGAAGCTTACTCTTTCACAGCCTCAAAGCAGTCGCTGTTATGTATATTATTAAACACAGGTGGGATAAAGTTGGAAGAACCAAGTGTTTGCAAAAACAAGTTATATAGACCATATCTATTATTGAACATTAACAATTAAAAAATAGTTCAGTGCAATCTCTAAAGTCAAGACAAAGCAAACATCCTTAAGAATAAACTTTTGATAATTTAGAAACACTTGCTTTATGTTAAAAGTACTTGTCAAACATCCCAAATACTTCTGATTTACTTACACAGTCTAAGAAAAGGCTGTCACTTTTTATTTATTTATTTAAACACAATTGGAAAGCAAGTCAGCTTCACTTACATCTTTGGGAATCGTTACTTGTGTTGTGATGATGGGTCCACCAAGATCTCCGTATGAACCACGGCCCCCTGTGTAAGAATAGTCTGATTTAAACATATGCATCAAGCCTCTTACTGACTAAATGAAGTGCATGTCAAAGTTCTCTATAAAAACTTACCATATCCAGAGCCACCTTCAAACTATAAGGAAAAGAGAAAGAAAAACCTTAAATAGTAAAATCAGCTGTGATTCATTAACATGTTTTCATCTCAAGTACCATATTGTTAACTTTGAGCCTATTTTATGCAAAAATTCTAACCCACAACCTTAATCTAAGTGTCCTTAAAGACAAAGTGGGGAAGAGGCCAGACCAGGAACAAGAGGGCATGGAGGAATATCTCACAAGAACCTTTTAGCTAGCTCTGTTAAAATCTCTAAGAATAAGTCATTAAGATCCAGCCATACCAATTTACCAAGCAACCTTATCAATTCAGTTGGTAAACAGCTCTTGATGCTGATCTACTCCTGACCCTTGAACTAAACTAACATTCAAATCCAAAGATCAGAGTTCAGCTTTAATACTACTACTTCCTATACAGCTCAGGAGAAATTAAAAGTTTCAGTTTGGGACAAGACATTTACCTGGTAACT
The DNA here is from genome assembly GCA_013400955.1 of Drymodes brunneopygia. Taxonomy (NCBI): domain Eukaryota; kingdom Metazoa; phylum Chordata; class Aves; order Passeriformes; family Petroicidae; genus Drymodes; species Drymodes brunneopygia. The sequence continues at coordinate 7,437 of VZTZ01034161.1, forward strand.
GTCAACCCTCCTACTCCATCTTGAGGAAAAACCAATTCAACTCTAATAACTTTATAACTTGTCTCTCCATTCAGACTATGCTACAATCCTTTGCATCTTAGAAGGGACAATCATGACACTTATTACTACTGTTCTGCTAAAACTATCATATAACAAATCCAAATCACCGTACTGCAGCACTCCTGACTGCTTTTATTTTTAGGACTGGTACTTGATATCAAGTGCTTAATTTGACCTAATGCCTTATGTATGCACACACACTCATTTTAATCTTTCTGTAGAAGCAGAAATAGATGTGCACACTTCTCTAGAATCCAACCGATAACACTGAAATACAGGAATCTGTGTGAACTACTTGTTTGCAGAAGTTGTAATGCAATAATTTTTTCCAAAACAAAATTCAAACATCTGTCAGCTTTTTAGAGCCACATCAAAATGTAAGCTATTCAGAAAAAGTTGTTCATCTGTTTCTAAGCAACCTGTGTTGTGCAATCACATTGCTTAGCAATACAGACCATAATACAATATAAAAAGAGCTTGTAGTGGAGTGCAAAATACAAAACAATGAAGGACACTACTTAGAACTTAATTCAGAGACTGATCAGAGTTGCATATTCCACACATACTCTTCTACCTATTTCTGCTGATATTTTGCACAGGGAATCTCTTTTTCAGGCTAACTTGTATTGAGCAATCATTTTCTTGATCCTTTCTGCTGCTTCTCCTCCCCAGACTACAAGACAGCAAATTAATTTGACAGCAGATGAGTAATTCTAACTGCAATGTTTATGTAAGCTAGGAACTAACATTTAATATTTGGTGGCACTTTGCCATCTTCTACACAGCATAAACACTTGCTGATACCCTTTCCTCTCTAAACCCTCTAAGAGTAAGAAGTTTGATAAACACAAATCAAATGGAACACTTTCAAATATATGGATAGGTAATGCACAAGTTTATCCAGAACTATAAGTAAAGAATTACTTTTAGCATTCCTCATTTAAAGCAGGGGAAAGCACAACATGATGAAGTTAAAATAAAACATTCCTAAATAGATGTACCTACAGGGTGCTGACAAAGCAAGAGTTACAGTGAAAGTTACAACAGAAACAGTAAAATAGGGTACAAAAGAGACAATACAACAGAAAAGCTTCTCTTGGCTGTGCTGCTGCATGCTTCCATTGTGGAACATTAACTGCCTGTATAGGATTCACTGTTCGGGACATAAACTGCTAATAACCTGAGTTACAATGACAGCTTTAGGGATTTTTCAAAGGTGCAAGCTGTCATTAACTACATTCAATCTCAAAAAATTCCAGTTATCACTTAACAATTCAAATTATTTTCCTCAAAAATAAACTATTAAACTACTCAAATAAAAGCATGAGCACACTCACCAACTCTGGTGGCTGCATGTCATCACAGGCATCTACATGACACTGCATCATCTTCCAGGGACAATGTAATAGAAGGAAAGGAGGAAATTAATCTAAATTAAGTCCATGTTATGGAGGCTTATAGGCAACTTGGCAAACACACACACAGCAATATAGAGAAACATTTTTCTGTACTACTTAAACTACTACAAAGGCTCAAAAGTAAATAACATAGACCAGCTACAAGATTTATTCCCTTTTACTTTCACTGCTAGGGAACTGTTACTGGTCATACTTCCTTTTTTCCTTGTTTCTGTGGTGTAAACAGATTTTCCTCTTACACAAAGGATGTCAGACAGTTTAGGGCAGAGCAAAGCTTGAACAGCTGGTTGCTTGTTTTTTTAACTTTTAAGTACTAGAACTGTACTATATGGTAAAAGATGTTACTCTCAGATACCAAAACCACCTACTTCTCTCATGCATAAAAACAAAACAGGAAAGGCATTTAATAAAACAAGTAACTGTCATTGATATATCTATGCCACCAATGGGTCAAGCAGGAAGGACATAGCTTCTCATATTTTATTAATTATTTTCCATATACCTCATATAGCCAACAGCTAAACTAATAATCTATTACTGCTTAATTATATTGGAAATCCAATTACTTTTTTTTTTAAAATGTGATGTATAGCATCTCTTTCCTTCAGTCTTCTATAACAAATGTTGGGAAAAAATCAACAAAATTATAAAAATACAATTTGTAGTATCCATTTCAAATTACTATTATGGCAAAGGCCTTTGCTGAGTTAAAACATGCAACATGACATGAATGGCACACTAAAAAAGGGATGACACCACTGATGAATTATTCTTTGGGAAACTAAGGGATACCTCCAAATCAACTGCCCTTGTCGTTTGGAGGACTTCATCTTGCTGGATGTTAACTGGAACACCACACAGCTGGTACAACCAGGGCCAGAAGATTCCTAAAACACCTGGATGACATCATGGTACAGGTACTAGGGGAACCAACTAGGAAAGGGGCCTTCCTTGATTTGTTGCTCATTAACAGAGAGGAGCTCAAGAGTGAAGTGGCAATTGGTGGCCATCTTGGCCACAGTGACCACAAAGCAATCAAGTTTAAAATCTCTGGTGAGAGGGAAAAAAGTGCCAGCAAAACTTCAACCCTGGACATGAGGAGAGGAGACTTCAAACTGCTCAGGGAACAAGTAAGGTCCCCTGGGAAAATGC